>ML817859.1:43871-59171 GCA_009831015.1 Picea engelmannii | reverse complement strand
TATAACAAACTTGGTAAAGATGAAAAAAAAAAAAAAAACAGATTTGACACAATCTAAAAAACATATTCCTTGTGGGGTAGTGACTAATAATTATAATATAAAAATTTGTGTATTGTATGAACATATTAATATAAGAATAAAAATATATATAATGTATGGGCATATTAACAATGTAAGTAGAAATTCTTGAGAGTTGTTGGATTTACACGTATAAGAGATTACTTTCCAATCAAATATTTAAAAATATATATTACTTACTATTAATATTTAAAATATTATATTGAAAAATTTAAATTTTTTAATAAAAATTGTAAATCGAAACAAAATGTAATTAAAAATTATCATATGTTTTTTTCCAAGTAATAAAAACGTAATTTTATTTCATCAAATGTGAACAAAATCACATTATGCAGGTACAAATGTATTTTTGATCAATTGATGTGTATGTTATCGGTTTTCTAGTGATGTAGCCATTTCCATTTTTGTCATCTATAAAATTGTTGTATTACAATATCAAAATACATATAGCTTGATATGTTGCACAAAAAATAAAGTTTGCATATTCTTCGAAGCATCTGGATAAGAGCAGAGTGTGAATCCAACTTTTATGTCTTTGTTGTCCTTCCATAAAAGGTTGTGAATATTCCAATTGTTGACCATTTTGCATTTCAGTTACTTTCCATTGACCCATAGCCAATTGGACCCCTTCTTTTGACCCCAGTCTGCCTCCTTGTTCCTTTCCCTGTAAACATGACGGCATGTGAAAATATCAAAAGAAATCTGCAATGTTTTAATGTCCTCCAATATTATCGCAAGTATAGTAATTGTGCATCCTTGAGTGCTTTTAATCCAATTTATGACATTCATGGAGTCTCCATAAATTGTTAAAGAATGACAACCTTTTTCAATGGCAAAAGCAATGAGTAGTTTAAGGCTCATTAATTCTGCAAAATTGTTTGTACCCATCCCTAGCCCAAAATTCATAGAAAAATGACGAGAGTCTGATAAATAAATGATCCCTCCTCCCCCACATCTGTTGTTTTGTGAAGCACCATCAAAATATCCCCAAGGTCTTGTTTTGTCAATTTCTTTCTCCTGGATTTGTCTTTCCTGAAGTTTTTCAATAGATTGTGGGAAAGAGGAAAGGATGGCAAGGCTTTGAGCAGCTAAGATCTCTGGGACCATAGTAGTTCCTTTAAAAATGATAAAGTTTTGGGTTATCCAGACCCCCTAAATTACCATCAGAGGTAGTGCTTTGATGCCCTTGTAATCTATATCCATGCACCATCCCTGCCAAGCCTGCTCCAAAGATTTCCCAATCCATCTGCATTGGGTACCTAAATATCTCAAGCATTCATTCCAGACTTCTTTGATATATGAGCACTCTAAGACAAAATGCAGGATTGACTCCCCTGTAGATTTACATAGATAGAACCATCCTAGACCATGATTGTTTCTCTTTTGGAGAATATTCCAAGTTGAAACCTTGTTTGACAAAGCATTCCACATGAATAATCTTGTCTTGGCCGAACATTTAATCTTCCAAAGCTTTTTCCACTGCCATACAAGCTCTCTTTGTAACTATTCTAAATTAAACTGGATATATCCTTGCTTTAAAACTTTAAAGTGTAGATTATGAATGGGGCTAAATCCCAGATAAAATCATCCTCACGATTGTTGAGCCTTATTTGTGATCTTAATTTCTATTAGATATATGTCCAATTATGAGATATCCACCTTTTCTAAACCCAACGATCTTACTAAAAAAAAATCACTATATATTATAATTTATAAAAAAATATTTAAAAAACTTTAAATTAGAACTTTATTAAACATGAAAATAAATATATTTCTTATTATAAATCTCTTTATATTATCTCATCCATGAAAATTACAAATGAGTGAGGAGATCCTTCTAAAACTATTTTAATCATGGAAATGAATTGGAGTGTAAGATTAATTAGGAAGGATTAATATTATTCTATAATTTTATTAATGTTATATTTTATAACTATTTTTTATTGTTTTATTTTTATAGTTTGTGAAGGATGACTTAAAAACAATCTATTGTAGTATATTAGTTTATGTTTTTACTTTTAATGCATAATTTATTTTACAAAGAAAAAAAATGTTGTTTTTATTTATAAATTAAATAAAAATTATATTTTTATGTTTTTACCTTTTATGCATAATTTTTTTTACAAAGAAAAAAAATGTTATTTTAATTTATAAATTAAATAAAAATTACATTTTATATATATTTAAACACTTATGTATATGAAGGATTTTTTTTCAATTTTTTTTTCAAAAATAAATAAGATATTAGTCCATGGATCTATAATCTCCCATTTATCAACTATTAAAAGTAGAAAAATATATCTTCAAATTATGTTTATAAAAAAATGGATTGTATGATGTAATTTCATTAAAACTTATTCTTAATTAAATGAATTATAAGGAAAGGGATGAGGGTGTCTCTAAAATATTGAATAGTTTCTCCGTGGGAGAGAGGGTTGTGGTGGAAGAAGATAGGATTAAGACATATGTTTGGGAGGGTGATTCATAAGACAATCTCTTTGTTTTATTGTGAATTGAGAAAGATAAAAATAAATTTTCTTGTACTTCCAAGTTTAATTCAAAATGGCTAGAGAATGAGGAATTTAAAATGTTGGTTAGCCAAAATTGGTTGCAATATGATCTTTCTAAAAAAAACTCAACTATGTTTCAATTTGCAAAGAGCTTTAAAAAAAATGTAAAGAGGGTCACATATCCCAAAAATATTTACTTAAAGTGGAGGCACGAATTGTAAATATTTTTTATCAAAACTAAAAGTAATTGTTAGAGTGGGAGGAATACAAATGGAGGATGAAAAGTAGGGAATATGGTTAGTAGAAGGGGATGAGAATAGTAAGCTCTTTTTAGAACTCTTCAAAGTGAAATAGCATCGATACTCTATGAGAAACCGTTAAGAAGGATGGAACTAAGGTTAGAATATTCCAGGTGAGTGTAGATATTGAGGTAACTCACTTTTAGAAAATCTACCAAGAGCCACCTAGGGAAAATATTGAATAAGTTGTCAAACGACTTCCTATTTTCCTAGGTTAAGTGATCATGAGAAGAATGAAGACATAATAGTAAAAGAAACCAAAGGAGAACTTAAAACGACAATGGAATCATTTCAAAAGGAAAAAAGTTCAAGCCCTGATGGGTGGACAACGGAGTTCTATTTGGGACTTATGATCTAATAAAGGATGATATGTTGAGGGTAGTGTATGTAATATTCCCACTCAAAAAAGATTGCATTTTCTTAGTCTGATGTGTAGTTACTCTGTCAAACAGTTTGTCATTGAGGATATATTACGAGTGTTGTTGGTATAGTAAGTTTTTACAAACACTTTGCAGCACATTGGGAAAGCATTTTTGTATATGATAATAACCAACAGTACTAGAAAAGAAAGGATGGACTCAAACACAAAATATATAATGAACTGAACTGTTCATTTATTTATTCATTCCAGGCTAATACAACTCAAGTAAATAACTCACAAATTGGTATTCACATTACAACAACAAGCAATATAAATAATCCCTAGCATGTTTATTGAGTATAGAGCACTGGTTGTAGATACATAGAAAATACAACAGTGAAACAATAGTAATAAATGCATGTAAGAAGAGGAAATGAGCTCTAGAAGTGGATATACAGTAGATCGATAACCAAACTTTATCCAGGTGATAAGTATAAGCTGTCAGCAATCTGGAAATAGACAATGAGTAAAGGAAATTCATCCCAAATCTGATATTTGTGCCCAACACCAGTTTGATCCCTTCTTAATCACAAAACAACCTCAAAACAAGACTAAATCGACCCCCTTTTTGTTATAGATGAACTTCTCCACAAATAAAGTCAACCTCTAGAAGCTAACTCGACCTTTCGTAGCACAAAGTAGTTTACAAATGAGGAAGCTCGGCTCAAAAACCATCCAATTCGCCCAGCATAAGAGATTTGTCCATTACCCATCAAAAATTGACCCCACAAGATAGCAAACTTTCCCATAATGTATTCAAAGCCACTAGCAAGAGTAAATAGCAGTCCCAAGGTTCAGAAAATGGCCCCAGCAAGGTAACTCAACCCCCTTATGCAAGGAAACTCGTCGAACAATTGAGGAATGTGACTAGCTTCCAATAAAATGAGTCTAGCCTCAAAAGAAATGCCCAATAGAGAAAACATGTCCTCTTGGTATAGAGAAATGGGTCGTTGCCACACTACAGGGCCCCACACAGGAGTAAATCGCCCAATCAAGAGAAAGATCCTCATCCAAATGAGTAACTTGACCCACATACAATAAAACTCAATGAATAAATCGCCCCTAAAGAATGGCTCTCTGGAAATAATGAGAATCTCCTCCTCAAGATGCCAACAACTGAAGAAACTATGATTTCCAAGTGAATACAAAGTCTGAAGATAGAATGGCTAGGGTGGAATATTTCACCACCAAAACCAAGATTGATCAGCTAGGGTGGATGTCTCACCATCGAAACCAATCTAAACTAGGGTTACACCAAACCCCCCAAAGGCTCCAAGAGCTCCAAACCAATAGGTAAAATGATCAATCAACATCATGAGAGAATATGAGACCCTATCTCTCTTTTATACCCCCTTTCACCTTTTTTCCCCTTAAGTGACTTTTAATTCATCTTTAATATTTTCTCATAAAATCACTTTATTATTAATAATTAATTCACCTTTTTAACCGTGGAAAGTGATTAATTCACCTTTATGACTTCTTTGGCCACTGAAAGTCACTTTTCATCATCCCATCCTGTAGATATTTTTGCCCCAATTCCAACGAGCTATTACACTAAGGTATTTCTCCGAGAAACAAACTCCAAATATTACCTTTAGTGTAATTAATTAAAATATGCCCAATAATAACCTTTATAGGAATCTTCAGAATGCAATGGAACCAAGAACAAGTTGTGTGGAATTGAACTTGATGATGAATAATGGTAAATAAACTAAGTTGGGCCCCATAAAACTCCTCCAAACCTTTTGAACTCACTAATGACCTAATCTCATTCCTCTGACCTGGCTAACTCAAGCCTCCTGAAGTAACTCTAGCCGCATAATAAGGGAATCCAAAAATGGGGACATTATAGTCCTCCCTTCCCAAAGATTACTTGTCCTTAAGAAATGCCACCTCAACCATATGATAAAAAGGATACACCAAAGTGAAACTAAGAGTGATCCCTATGTCCCAAACCAATCTGGAAGAAGGGAAGCACCCTATGCTCAAAGCGTTGTCCTGCAAGGTACTAGCACGAGCGACCTCCTGAATACTATTGGTACGTAGAGAAATCAGATACTGCAAAAAATCAATCAACTCCTCAGAGAATTGCTCCTCTAGAAAACCAATCCCATGCACTCCAATAGTTAACTCCTAAAATTAGAACATGCTCTCCTCTATATCAGTCATTGAACTACTAAACAATGTAATCCTAGGGTCCCAATCTAATATAAAAAAAAAACCCACCATGCTGACACTGCACCACTCTTATCATAATGGCCTGATCACCATGCTCAGACTGCGCTCTCCTCTCCTAGACCCCCAAGCTGAAATCCATGAAAGGACTGAACTCACGATCCTGGATCATGGCTCGCCAAGGAATCTCAATGAAATTGAATCCTATCAATCCACGACTATCATCGATCTTGGGTATCGTGAGGGGAAAGGAAATCTCCACAATGCCTCTCACAACATTCCCACAATGATGCAAACCAATCACTGCCTCAACTCTGTCAATCACCAACCTCATCCAAGATAATCCATCACTCGGATGAATTCTAGGATCCCACCTCCACATTGGAATTCCACCACTCCCAATGCCTGTCAATTACTGTTGTGCCCCACCAATAATAATAGGAGTCCAAATGAGCCAAATCCCCGATGTGCAATATTTATAGAAGATAATGCCATCCACTACTTTACCAGCTGCAATCTCTATAGACCGATCCAAATAAGTTTGGATCTCATTATGTGCACTCAATGCACTGATCACAAAGTCCAAATGGATGAACTTTGTCCCAACCACAATGCCCCCTATCTCATCCTAATAACTTCAGTAATCCTCTCATGTCCTATTGTATACAATGAGGGCATCAAATAACAACAACAAGTTACTTATGCCACTGCATGGAGAATTGGAAGGTGACTAATGCAATGGTCAACCCCAAGGGCATGACGAAGAACTCATGATGATACTTGAGAACAGACCTGTGAGTATATTTCTCCCTGACCCAAGCTTGATGACATCCCAGATGAAAATCAATCATCGAGGGATACATTGCTCGTTGAGGTTCACCCATCCACTCACCGATCCTAGGTAACCTCAACCCAGTGGTATACTCAATGACTTTGTCATGAGGTCTCCCTAAAGGAAATGCTCCAAAAATTTGTTGTACACCACTGATCCAGATGAATCGATGGCCACCCACCTATTCCAACTGGCTCACATGCAATTTTCATCATTGGCAGTTATTTCCTAGATTTTCGAGTCCTAAACTTACGGGGCCATTTTGAGGCCCTAAATAGTGTTTTTGGAGCTCGCCACAATCAAATTGTAGACTAAGTTTGAGTTTGATGACATAATGTGTAGTCCTCAGATAGACCTTTCCAACAAGATATTGTGCACCTAAAACGAAGATCGTATGCAAAAGTTACGACCCCGGGAAGTTGTTGTACCAACTTACCCCATCGGGGCCCACATGACTTTTAGTGCTTCATCTCCATATTGTGGTTGCAAACCTTTTTTATTTTCATCTTCTGGGGGCTAGGATTTTTTATGTTTAGGGTTTTTTTCATTTATGTTAAAAATTCCTTTGAGCCTCATTGTACTCTGTGAATGAGCATAACCGTCACATCTCTTCTCAAAGATAAGTCGCCACCATTCTAGCGAGTCTTTCACTCTGTAATTTTAAAGTTCTGTACATTTCACTCATTAATAGAAATTGTTTATTATTGTATATATGTACCTCTTATTATATATACCTGATATACCTATGTTACATTATTGGATCTCTTGCAGTAACTCGGTATATTTCCTTATTATATCTTCGCTCTCATTTCATGCTCAAAATAATCCAGATCAGTGGTATCAGAGGAGGCTTCTCTTGGTCCCTTTTTTTCAGTGCATGTCCCCGACAAGGTCCGAGTATAGAAAGTTGGGTCTCAAGCTTGTCTCTCTTGAGGACAATCACTCTTGCACGCCCAAGAAACCCTCCATGGTGGAATCAAATAAAAATGACGAAGTAGAAGATTCTATTAATTTGTTGTTGGAGCAAGCTCTCACGCAACAGAGGAACGAAATGATGGAGAAGTTTTCCAAAATCCTTTGATGCATGTCAATAACAGCGGATGCGTCTTCATCAAGCAGCCACTTTGGAGGCACTGCTCCTTTCAAGGTACAAGTTAATTTTGATATTTCTGTATTTGAAGGTCAAATAGATGTGGATGCTCTGGAAAAATGGTTAAATATTTTAGAAGGTTATTTCTCTGTGCACAATTTTTCTGACAGGGAAAAGATCACCTCTGCGTTCCTTAAGGCTCTCCCCCATGTCAAACATTGGTGAAACTTATTGTGAGAAAATTTCCATAGAGGAGTCTGGAATGTTCAAGGTCGAACCCACTTGGGAATCTTTCGTAGATATCATCAAGGAACAATATTACCATATTGGCAACTATGAAGACCAGTACATGAGATGGACCACGCTGCGTCAAGAGAGGGGCCAAGCAGTGTTAGATTTCCCCAATACCTTCCATACCTTGCGCACCAAGCTATGTATCAAATATTTTGAGTGACATTTGGTTCTGAAATATCGTGGGGCTCTACACAAGTGCATCCAAACTAAAATGGAGTTTCTAGACATCTCATCGTTGGGAAATTCTTATCGATATGATGTCAAAATCTAGCAGAAATTTAAGCACCAGAACAAACGGGAGTTTGGGTATGCAAATCCGCAACAACCAAAGTATGATAAATACTGCCCTAACAAACAATCTCTCAAAAACTAGTCCAAGACACAAGAAAAGAAGGGTAAGGGAAAGACAAAGAATGACAGTGGAAAGTGGTGTGATTTCCACAAAATCCCCTCGCACAACACCGATGAATGTCGCTCAAAACAGTCATTGGTGGCTGAGATAAAAGAAAACGATTTGAACCCGGATTCAGAATCCGATTCAGAAAATAATGGAAGGAGACATATCATCGATGCATACCCCACTACCACTGTTGCAACCACACCAATTCAACCAGAAGCACCAGTAGATCCTGAAGAGGGGGACTGCCTCTTCCATTCACAGATGTGGGTGAAGGGGATCTTGTTGCATTTCATTGTTGTTAGTGGAAGCCAAAATAACCTCATCTCAGCAGAGGTCACCAAACAGTTGGAATTGCCAACAACATCACACCTGCACCATACAACATCGAGTGGCTTCACCAGGGACGAGATCTATGTGTCAACCAACAATGTCATCTATTCTACAACATCAATCCCTTCAAGGATGAGGTATTGTGTGATGTTTCCCCGCTGGATGTCTGTGATGTTCTTTTTGGCCAACCATTTATGTGGAAGTTGTCACAACCCCGCTGCGGCATAATAAATTTTTGCCTTTTCTCGAGGGACAGAACCCCTGAAAACCTATGAAGCTTAGCACAGGCTGCAGACGCCACCTCTGCCTTGACAGAGTCTCTGCACGACCTCCCGATCTTAAGGATCGTTCAGTTCCTTTTATGAGCCGAAGCGACCTCTTTTGATTTCCAGCTGAAATCTTCTTCCAATCGATCCATAGGTCCTTTCGGAAGCTCCCCTGTGCGAACAACACTAGGCGTGAGCTCCACCCTCTCTGAGCGACCACAACACTATGACCAAGGCCTATTCCCGAAGGCGCTTGTCACAGCTCGCAATATCGTGAGTTCGTGAGTCGAAACTCTCGACTCTTCTTTTCCAATCTCACGATACCCGAGATCACGAAATGGGTATAAGTCTCCTCTATTAGCGCCCTCCACGCGTGACCACCGGCTAAGCTTAACGCTAGCTCCTCTCACTACTCACCACTTTGCAAGTTGTGGAGTCCAACCTTGGCACCTTCCCTTCACGAAACCCCGAGAAGCGATGTTAGCTTTCCCTCTCGCGTTCTCACTACTCGCGACTTCGCAAGTCGAAGGGTTGAACTCTCGTTTCCTTATCTCATGAATCCCCGAGAAGCGATGTTAGCTTTCCCTCTCGCGTTCTCACTACTCACGACTTCGCAAGTCGAAGGGTTGAACTCTCGTTCCCTTATCCCACGAATCCCCGAGACGCGAGAGGTCAACGGGTGTTGACTCCTTTCACTAGGTGACACGTGTCCACCTATCTATCGCATGGGCCCACCTTGCGGTTCTACCACGTGTCCCTCGTCCCCAGCTTCGGCACTTCGTGACTTCGCTTCCTGAAGCGCTACCTCCTTTGTATCCCAACACCCGAAGTGTCGAGATCTCGAACTCCTCGTTACTCCTTATCGCAACTCGCGACTTCAGGACTTTCAGGACAAAAGTCTCGACCTCCTATCCGTCGATATGCCAAAATGCCGAAATTTCGACACATCGTCAACGCGAGTCCCACAACGGAACTTCCCACCTTTTTGGAGTATCTGGCTTCGCGACTTCACGAATCCTGTTGCTAAGCTTTCGGTTCTTCAACCCACAAAACCCTAAAATACCGAGTTCTGATGCACTTCACCAATAACTGGCTCACACAAATCCTTTCACCCCTTCGGGACTTCGCCTTCCGCGACCTCGCGAATCTTGAGGCAAGGGTTTTAACCCTTCAGCTCGCGAATCCACGAAATGAGATTATGCGAGTGATCCAACGGTCCTTGTCGACTCAGATCCTATAGTCTGATTTCTCCCGAACTTAAAACTTGAAAATAGGCTTACCGTAACTCCCCTGCTCTTCTGCAAGATCTGACGACTCTTGGGACTTCGCGAATTCTCCACGGAGAATTATGATTGTCCAATGCCTCCTTGACGACTCTTGCGAAGCGAACATGGTATTATTTCGCTGCTATTTCGGGATTTCAAGAGGATCATTCTTCCTCGTACAGGGTTACTAAGACTTGCGCCTTCAAATCCTTTTCCAGGTTCTTGGTGAGCTTTCTAAGAAGGGTGTCTCTATGGGGAGATCTATCTAGGGTATTACCTGAGACGGATTATAGATTTCCCGAGAATAGACTTGAAGTCTGAATTAATTCAATATGTGTATAAATAGTGATTTATAAAACATAAGCCATACATAGTCTTTCCATTATAAGCGTGCAACCACCATTTCTAAATCAAAACACTACACAGGTAGTCTTATACTCAAACCATTCATAAAACTGCACAGACTGTGAGCATACATGTCAGCATATAAATTTCAAGATGCAAAATGTAAAACACTTATCAGAAATAACACCAGATGTGATTGCAACTGCTGAGAGGGGTGCTCGTTTCCACCCAACTGTAGGCTCAGCGACTCCCAATGGATTTACCACTAGCCACCCCCGAGTTGAGACCACGATGCTGCGAGACTGTGTCTCTGTTTGCCAGTGACCGAGAATGAAGGTTACTCTCCTCCTTCTCTGCTATCACTCACTCTGTATTTTTCCAGAGTTCTTCCTCTCTTCTTTTCCCTTGCGTCTGCTCCTTGATCGCCCACTCTTCCTGCCTTTTCTCCTTTCGACGAGGTTGTGTGTGGCACGATCTTCCTCGCAGTGGTAAGGTCTGAGGACTCTACGGATGGGCGGTTCACCCCCATCCCTCATTACTCATGAGGAGCCCTTTACCTACCAATCCTGACGAGTAATTTAATTCGGGGCCAGCGAGCCACTCTTGGTTCTCCGGGCCAATGAAGTCCAAATACGGTATTGGTTTCAGTGGAAGTTAACGCCACCATTCCAGGTTCCTTCCACCACCTTTCTCCAGCCATCGTGGTCTCTTTTTCAGCATATCCCCTCTTAGCAGTCCTGCAATATATATTCATAATATTATTCACATTCATCAACCTTTTTCACAAGGTCCATTCACATCACACATTCACATTTTTGGGTTTGCCACAGTTCTTGGCCAGTATAGTTATTTTTACAAACTAGGGGAAACAGGGTGTTACAGAAGCACCATGTTGTTTATGAGTCTCTACCCCATAGTGTCATTGTTACTCTGGGGGCTCATCTCTACAAGATACTAGAGGTAGTTCCGACTACTATTTCGACACAAAAGTGCAACAAAGTTTAGCTTCTTATTGATTCAGGCAGGAAATGAACATAAGGAAACTGTGACCACTACAACCTCATTTCAATCCCCCTCTATCTAGCAGAAGCAGGTCGACAAAATTGAAGCAAAGAACAAACATTCCTTCTGCACAAAGTCATCTCATGCAGTCAGACAGGTTAAAAAGGTCCAACCCCTCCAACATCGTGTTCGCGACAGCCTTCCATAAGCCAAGCAGCGCAACATCTCCAGCAAGGCAAGTAGCTCACCAAGGTTCAAATTCAACAAATGCTTTCCCATCTCCCATGAGAACTCAACGCAATGGATACAATTCCTTCCTAAGGCAGGAGTATTGATCCATATGGATATCAGTGGCTACCCACCTATTCCAACTGGCTCACATGCAGTTTTCATCATTGGCATTTATTTCCTAGATTTTTCAGTCGTAAACTTTGAGGGCCATTTTGAGGCCCCAAACAATGCTTTTGGAGCTCACCAAAGTCAAATTGTACTTGGAGTTAGAGTTTGATGGCATAATGTGTAGTCCTCAGATAGACCTTTCCAACAGGCTATCGTGCGCCTAAAACAAAGATCGTATGCAAAAGTTACGAAGCCGAGAAGTTCTTGTACCAACTTACCCCATTGGGGCCCACATGACTTTTGGCGCTTCATCTCCACATTGGGTCCACAAACCTTTTGGATTTTCATCTTCTAGGGGATAGGTTTTTGGATGTTTAGGGTTTTTCCATTTATGTTAAAAAGGAATTGTGAGCCTCATTGTACTCATCTTCTTGTGAATGAGTGTAGCCATCACATCTCTTCTCAGAGATAAGTTGCCACCATTCTAGTGAGTCTTTCAATCTGTAATTTTACAGTTTTGTACATTTCACTCATTAATAGAAATTGTGTATTGTTTTATATCTATGCCTCTTGTTATATATATCGAATATATCTATGTTACATTATTTGATCTCTTGCAATATCTCGGTATATTTATTTATTATATCTTCGCTCTCATTTCATGCTCAAAATAATCCAGATCAACCACCATGTGCCAATGTATAATCACGTATACTGTGACATACTCTTGTGTCCCCCTGTACCGTCCAATTCCCTATATGTGCTACTAAATCCAACACTTTATTTATGATGACTAAACATGTACCCCAGAGTGTGTTCATGTCCATCATGTACCTGTCTACCCGATCCATGGACATGTATGCTTCCTCGCGGGTTGGTCCACAAGGGAGGTGCTCAACCATATCCTTCATAGCTAAAATTTGACCCTCTGATGAGCTCTCCAAAAGAACGGACTCCTGACCCCGATAATGCCAAATCTGAGTGCAATCCAAACTCTCCTCAAGTACTTGCGACTCAGAATATTCCTCGTTCGGAGTCATCATAAGAGGCTCCTCCCTCACATCACGCGTGACACCCATGCCCTCCTATGTCATGACTTCCAAAGATGATGGTGTCCTTGTTATAAGTGGCGAAGAGAGTGGCAAGCTCAGTTGATAATGTAGCTCGTCAACCTCTCTTTCCTTATCCTCGACAAACTTGAGAACAAGGTCCCTGTCCATAAACAACTACAAGTAGTCTAACTTCAGCTACTCTAGTGCATCGTTGATGAGGCGCAAATGGGAACTAGTGACTCCACTTTCCACTCCATTGTGCCTCTCCTCCATATGAGCTCTCCACATAAGATCCTCAAGGAATCAATGAGCTCCATCAGTCTTGGTCAATACCTGTGTGATCTGATCCTCGGTCACTAACAAGCGATCCTCCTTATCATGCCACGCTAGAAGCCTTTGTCCAACCACATCCAAATGGTCTAAGTTGTCATCTGTAAGAATTTTCCCCTCATCAACATCACCCAATGCACTAGGTGATACCATGCTACGATGGGACTCATGCATGACATCATCCTGACACAAGGTTTTTGGTTGGTTGTCACCTGCAAGTTCAACTCCTACTCCAGTCTTCTCCACGCATGGTTCTTGGACAAAAGGATCCATGTCCCGTGACGGTCTCTCAAACACACATCCTCCATCATATGTAGGTACCATCACGTCCTCATCATGATAGGAATCATAAACATGGTATGGTGTTGAATGATCATCATACTTAGGTGATAATGCACCCTCGTCATCATAAGCATCCTCAACATAGGTGTCATCAATATGTCCAACATGGTTGTTGGTGTCATGGTCCTCAAAGTCATAATAAGTGGGACAAGATGTTTCCCCCTCATCTTCGGTACTAGTGACAAATCCTACCAACATACTAGTGTTGACGACCTCATATAGACCATTGCTTGGTCCTCCTCTACGCACACCTCCTCATCATGGCTAGTTGCATGCTCCTCCACATGGATATGTGCTTGCACCTCCAACAAGTCCACCCATTCATCATGCTCATCTCTCATCCATTTGGTCCATGTGCTTTTCAAGGAATCCTTGTCCAAATCCATGGGCCAACTTCCGTACTTGAGGGTGTAATAGCCTTGAAAGGACAAAGCTGCATAAATATCTTCACCTAATGCTAGATACTCCCGGTAATAAGGCATGTATGCAAGTGTTTCTAGTTGTCTTATGTGTTTCAGATTTGTCCCAAACTTCTTAAGCCACTACATTGTTGGTCACTTAACAGAAACAATATGAAAATTCCTTGTATGTACACAATCTGAATTAACTCCTTACTTATTTTCCCCTCAGGATGTCAAGAAAACCGGCTCTGATACCATTGTAATATCCCACTCAAAAAAATATATTATTTTCTTAGTTTGATGTGTAGTTACTCCATCAAACAATTTGCTACTAAGGATATAGTATGGGTGTTGTTGGTATGGTAAGTTTTTACAAACACTTTGCAACACGTTGGGAAAGCATTTTTGCATATAATAATAACCAACAGTACTAGAAAAGCAAGGATGGACTCAAACAAAAAATATATAATGAGTTGAACTATTCATCTATTTCTTGATTCTTGGCTGATACAACTCAAGTAAATAACTCACAAATTGTTATTCACATTACAACAACAAGCAATATAAATAATCTTTGACATGTTTATTGAGTATAGAGAGTTGGTTGTAGATACATAGAAAATACAACAGTGAAACAATAGTAATACAGGCTTGTAAGAAGAGGAAATGTGCTCCAAAAGTGGATATACAGTAGATCAACAACCAAACTTTATCCAGGTGATAAGTATAAGTTGTTAGCCGTCTGTAAATAGTCAATGAGTAAAGGAAATTCGGCCCAAATCTGATATTTTTGCCCAATGCCAGTTTGATCCTTTCTTAATCACAAAGCAGGCTTAGAACAAGACTAAATAGACCCTCTTTTGTTGTAGATGAACTTCTCCACAAATAAACTCAACCTCTAGAAGCTAACTCGACCTCCCGTAGCACAAAGTGGTTTAACAAAGTTACTGACTTAAGGAGAATTGTGACCTCAAAACGAGAACTCTAGCCCTTAAAACCCATATTTTTGCATAAAAAACATGAAAATCAACCCCCAAATCAAAAAGTGGTGCTACTAGTAGCACCATTTTTTTAAACAGGGTTAAAATTACAACATTTTTCAAGCATGCCCTTCGAAACTCAAGAAGTAGCTCAGAAAAACCTTAAAATCAACACCTAAATAAAAAAGTGATGTTACGTAAAACAAAATGTTTTTTTTTAACATGAACATTATAACTATTTATGACCTAATTGAAATTGTGACATTGACAACAAATCCCTGTGTAAATAAACAACCCAATATTGAACCCCAAATGGTCACTTGAAAATTTATTTACATTTTTTTTTTTAATTTACATTAAAAAATAAATAAATAGAGAGAACAAAATCTTCTCAAATAATTTTTTTTTTAAATGGCCACGAAAACACATTTAAAAAAATATATTCAAAATTCAATTTAAAAAACTAAAAATTAAAAAACAAAGTGAAAAAGAAAAATAATTAAAAAGAAACAAAAAAATAAAATAAAAAATTTTATCCAAAAACAATAA
>ML817859.1:17825-40867 GCA_009831015.1 Picea engelmannii | reverse complement strand
TAGTTTTTTAAGTTTTTCTTTAATTTTTTTTGTTATCTAAATTTGCCTTTTAATTTTTATTTGTTTTTTTTTTAATTTCAATTCTTTTATTTTTCTTAGTTTTTAATTTATCAAAAAACAATGATTTATATTTTTTTGCTAAATATTAAAAAATAGCTTTATTTAAATACATTTTTTTTCTATGAATTGAAGTAAAGGTAAATGATGTGTTAAAAATGGTGTTTTCCACTCTATTTTAAAAGTATGGAACAATAAATTAATTAAGGAGACACAATTATATGAAAAATCGTAACTTCAAAAAAGTAAATGGTAAAAAATATTTTTAAATTTGAAAGAACCATGGGAAAATGACTAAAAGCACGGTTGAATAAAAAAAATTTGAAAATAGATGAAAAATAATCATTTCAAAAAAAATGTGGAAACATTATGGATCAAAAAATTCAAAATATTGAAAAACCACCTAAAAAGGGAGAGAGGGTCCTACCGGTAGCACCATTTTTAAAAACGGGGTAAAAATTTAGGTCCCCAAAAAAATAGAGTTCTCGTTAAGTTGGTAACTATGTTGTTTACAAATGAGGAAGCTCAGCTCAAAAACCATCCAACTCGCCCAACATAAGAGATTTTTCCATTACCCACCAAAAAATCGACTCCACAAGATAGCAGACTTTCCCAAAATGTATTCAAGGCCACTAACAAGAGGAAATAGCAGTCCCAAGGCTCATAAATCGGACCCCACAAACTAACGTAGCCCCCTCATGCAAGGAAACTTTCTCAACAATTGAGGAATGCACCCAACTTCCAATAAAATGAGTCTAGCCTCAAGAGAAACGCCCAACCACATAAGAAAACTACCCAATAGAGAAAACGCGTCCTCCTTGTATATAGAAATGGGCCTCTGCCACACTACACGACCTCACACATGAGTAATTCAACCAATCAAGACAAATATCCTCCTCCAAATGAGTAACTCGACCCACACACAATAAAACTCAATGAATAGATCACCTCTGAATAATGGCTCTATGAAAATAATGGAAATCTCCTCCTCAAGATGACAATAGTTGAAGAAACTATGATTTCCAGGTGAATACCAAGTCTGGAGATAGAATGGCTAGGGTGGAATCTTTAACCACTGAAACCGTGCTTGATAAACTGGGGTGGATCTCTCACCACTGAAACCAATCTAAACTAGGGTTTGCACCAAACCCCCAAAAGGCTCCAAGAGCTCCAAACCAATAGGAAAAATGATCAATCAACATCATAAGAGAATATGAGCCCCTATCTCTCTTTTATACCCCCTTTCACCTGTTTCCCCTTAATTGACTTTTAATTCATCTTTAATATTTTCTCATAAAATCACTTTATTAATAATTAATTCACCTTTTTCACCCCGAAAAGTGATTAATTCACCTTTATGACTTCTCCAGCCACTGAAAGTCATTTTTCATCATCTCGTCCTGTAAATATTTTTGCCCCAGTTCCAACGAGCTATTACACTAAGGTATTTCTCTAAGAAACAAACTCCAAATAGTACCTTTAGTGTAATTAATTAAAATATGCCCAATAATAACCTCGTTTTATGAGAATCATCGGAAATGCAACGAAACCAAGAATAAGTTGTGCGGAATTGATCCTAATTATGAATAATGGTAAATCAACTAAGTTGGGCCGCATAAAACTCCTCCAAACCTTCTGGGCTCACTAATGACCTAGTCTCACCCCTCTGACCTGGTTGACTCAAGCCTCCTCAAGTAACTCTAGCCGCATAATAAGGGAATCCAAAAATGGGGACATTATAGTGTAGGAGTCAAGATCTTCAGGGAAGGTCCTAGGCTCTATCGACTCCACATTCATAACCATCATCCCAAATAATAATAATCATATATCTTTCTAGGACTATAGGCCAATATCTTTATCCATTGCAGTTTATAAATCATACCTAGCATATTAAAAAAAGTATTCATACTCTAATTCTCAAGAGTAGTTGGATTCTTACATGACAGAGAGGTCCATAGTATAATGGGGGTAGCTTAGGATGATTTTCATACTATAGAAATAAAAAAATATGTTAGTCATGGTTCTAAAATTAGACCTATCTGAGGTATATTATAGGGTAAGTTGGTTGTAGGCTTAGACTAATGTTAATCCATAGTCGAATGAGTCTATAGATAATAAACTAGATATTGGGTTGTTTGTCATCGGTATCATTTGCAATGTTAATTAGTGGTTCAACCTCTTGATTCTTTCACCTTTAAGGGGATTAAGAGAGGGTTGTCCCATGTCATCTTCAATTTTTCTTTTAGTAGTTGAAGGCCTAAGTAGGGTAGTAAAAAGGAAGGAGCTTTACAAGGGATAAAAGTAGGTAGATCTCTAACGCCATCTTGTTTATTATTTGTGGACGATGTTAACTTGTTTGGTTTGGGTACTGTGAAGGAAGAAAGGAGATACATGGAAATTCTAGATTTATATGTACAACAAATGAAATGGAAGTAAATTCACATAAATCCATTATTATATTCAATAGTTTAGTCGTTAAGTGATCCGGATTTTATGAGCAGAATGAAATGAATACAGATTATTAAAAGATGCTTAACACAGAATAACATAGATATAGTAAAACTGGTTTTTTATTCAATAAGGAAATAAGCTGAAACTGTAAAATGCAGCGAAAAACAAGCTTGATGGGATGGTGGTGGCTTATCTCCGAGAAAAGATGTGACAATTGCTCTCATTCGCAAGAAGATGATTAAAAATGAGGCTCTGAAGTCCTTTTTACAATAAATAGGAATGCCAAAAACCCTAGACATCTAAAAACCTAACCCTAGGAGATGAAGTGCCAAAAGTCATGTGGGCCCTGTTTGGGTAAGTTAGTACATCAACTTCTCTGGGTTGTAACTTTTGCATACGATCTTCGTTTTAGGCGCACGATAGTCCATTGGAAAGGTATCGTCGAGGAGATTCATTTTGGGGGCTCAATCAGAGCTTTCGACTATCATTGAGAAACTTGATCCTGAAAAACCTTCATTTAGGCCCTCAAAATGGCCCTAGAAGTTAAAAACTGCTAAAAATAGTAAATTGTCAAAATCGCCAGAAAATTGTTTTGAGTGAGTTGGAAAAGGTGGGTGGCCATCGATATCCACTTGGATCAATCCTCCCTCCTTAGGAAGCAATGGTCTCCATTTCGTTGATTTCCCTCATCAGATGAGGAAATTTCTACTAAATTTGGCCCTCGGTGAGCCACTTGCCTTGGTGCAGGAGTTGCCCTGCTTTGGCGACTCGATAAAGTTGGATCCTTTGTTGTCAAGTGCCCTTGATCTGTGTGTCCACAATCTGATCATTGGATGCATGTTTCATGCAGTCAGGGTTGAGATATGTTGGTGTCAACTACTCTGTTATCTCTAAGGTGTCCAATAATGGTGGGAAATATGACCGAAGGAGAGCCACATTGAAGACTGAGTGCAAGCCAAGGAAAGGGGGAATGTTGAGCTCAAAAGCATTGTCACCCACAGCCTTGGTTATGGTGTACGACCCATGATATCGTTCCTCTGTTGCGTGAGATCTTCCTCAAGCAACATTTTGTAATGATATCTTGTCTCGTCATCTTTCTTTTCTCCTGCCATGAGAGGTCGCTTGGGCGTGCGAGAGATTTTGTCCTCAAGAGAAACAAGCTCAAGACCCAATTATTTGTACCCTGACCTCGTTGGGGACATGCATTAAGACGACAAGGAGCAGACCACTATGATACCACTGATCTGGATTTTATGAGCAGAACAAAATGAATATAGTTTATTAAAAGATGCTTAATACAGAATAATAGAGATATAGTAAAACTAGTTTTCCATTCAATAAGGAAATAAGTTGAAACTATAAAATGCAGCGGAAAACAAGCTTGTTGGAATGGTGGTGGTTTATCTTTGAGAAGAGATGTGATGAATGCGCTCATTTGCAAGAAGATGATTAAAAATGAGGCTCTGAAGGCCTTTTTACAATAAACAGGAATGTCAAAAACCCTAGACATCCAAAAACCTAACCCTAGGAGATGAAGATCCAAAAGTCATGTGGGCCCCGTTTGGGTAAGTTAGTACATCAACTTCTCGGGGTCATAAATTTTGCATATGATCTTCGTTTTAGGTGCACGATAGCCCGTTGGAAAGGTATTGTCGAGGAGATTCATTTTGGGGGCTCAATCAGAGCCTTTGACTATCATTGAGAAGCTCGATCCCGAAAAACCTTAATTTAGGCCCTCAAAATGGCCTCGAAAGTTAAACACTGGTAAAAATAGTAAATTGCCAAAATTGCCAAAAAAATGTTTTGAGCGAGTTGGAAAAGGTGGGTGGCCACCGATATCTACCTAGATCATTAAGCAAGAGAGGAGGATAGTCTAAAATATTCATTTTAGTATATCCTCCTTTGATAACGGGGTGAAGTACTTGGGTTCATGTTGAAGCCTAACGATTATATGTTTAAAGATTGGATCTGGTTCTGAATAAAAAAAAAAGTGTCATCGGTGGTTATCAAGATGAGGAAGATTGATTGGGGCAAAATTAGTCCTTTAAGATATTCATATTTATTAACACTCATTAGCATACATTCCTAAAGGCATGTTGGAAAAAATAAGGAAGAAATGTTTCAAATTCTTATGGACGTGGGATAAAGAAAAGGAATGTATACCATTGATAAAATGGAGCAAGATAACAAAACCAAAGGAAGTAGGATGGTGGGGATTGGCGAATATACACTTCTTTGGTTAAACAATGGAAATAGAGTTTATGGAGGGATTTAGCACATGATGGACTAAGGAAGCAAGTGATGATACAAAAATACATTGATCCTTTGTCCTTTCAAGACTAGATCAAACTTATAATGGAAACAATGGTGGGAGCCTCTATAGTTTATAAGGCCCTAGTGAAAGTGTTTCCTCTAGATGAAAATCAGTTGGCATGGAGAGTTGGAAATAGGCCAAAGTAAGAATGGCCAGATCCTTGGGTGGGTTATTCTGGAAATCGCGGATTACCTTAGTCATTGATGTATTTCTTAAATATGCAAGACATTGATTATTTGGTAGATGTAGAAAACATATATCTATCTTTTATTTAGAACCAATGTTAGAAAAGCACAATCATCTTGGGGCTTCTGGGAAATGAAGTTGAAACTTGGAACAACTTTGTACAAAGACTCCAACATATTGCTATAAGGTTGAGGGAGGAGGAAGATGAAATAATAATATGATCTAAAAATAGATCCTCAAGAAGGTACTTTACACATCTAGGTTATACGGCAACATTCTTGGAAGAGGAAGGAGGGGAACATGAGTGGTTGTGGAAGCCCATATAGAAGCTAAAGGCTCCATTAAAAACTAGATTATTACTTTGGTTAGCCATCTATAACAAATTTTTGACATGGGAAGTTTATAATAAAAGAGCATAGCAAGGGCCAAGAAGATGCATATTTTGTAAAAAATGATTACAAAACTATAGACCATTTGATGGTACTTTGTCCATTCAATAAAGAGGTATGGAAGGAAAATTTGTAGTTAGTTGTAGGTAGAGGCTCATTGCAAGGAATATTCCTAGCAATTTGTTCATATGAATGCTATAAGGGAAAAGTGGTCAAAGACCACAAGTCCTTACCATGTGTAGTCTCTTAGACACTTTGGCTAGTTAAGAATGAGACAATTTTTAGAATAGGGACATTCTTGTAACGTCCCCGACCTTCCCATCTAGGCTACGCAAAACACATCTCCCAAAAATTCTCTGATACCAAATTGCAACGTCCCCAACCACCCCAAGTTGGGCCACGTCATCAATCTCAACTTTTGTATCCCTGACCAAACATATTGTAACATACCCAACTTACTACTTAGCAATGCTACTCCAAAATCCATTGCGCAAATTCTATACTAAACGCTAGTTTGTGCATTATCACTTGAAGTAATGTGTTGAACCTCAAACTAAGTCACACCACACTAACTTTATCCTTTTAACACAAATTTAAGTAGTGGAAGTAACTCAAACAACCACGCACTAGTGTATTGATCACACAACACTATTGCACGCCCAACCATCCCGACGTCACACGCTAAATATATTCTCCTAGTGCGCACAAACTGCTCCTAGTGTACACAAGCAAATCCAGCCTTTGGTGCACGCAGATTATTCTTTGCTCGCACAACTAATCAATATTCCCAGAAGGCTCATACCAAAATCATAAGGTTAAATTACAGGAAAACTATCAACATATGGCATACTCAGGCACAACTAAAATAATGACTATCAACACCACACTTACATGTGAAAGCAACATTAAACAAAATAACAACAATTACTTATATGTGACAACATACAAGAATTAACCCATATCAAACATAGATAAACATGCACATAGAAAATGAGACAAGCACATAAAACACTTATATTTTATGAAAGTCACCAACTGCATGCATAACTTAGACATTCCTCCCAGCCATAAACTATGTTGCTCATAAGATTTCAGCAACAGGTCACCCCCGAGATGGGGCTTAACTCCACCTAACTCCACCAAGGCAAAAGGGTTTCTAGTGACAGGTTAAGATCTGATACACAACAGAATTGCTCAGTCCAAGGTGCCCCCTGCAACAACTAGCCTACAGTTTCTCATTCCCCACACACCTGTCACACCCAAGGAAGTTCGCCCCTTCTCTTCTCAACAATCCCTTGATTTCCCCACTTCCCTTCCAGGGTTACCAACAACAAGTTGGACATGAAGTTTCTGATCTCTGCAACTAATGCCTAGTGCACCAGGGAACAATTCCCAACAAAACTCTCACTTGGAGAGTATGCTCACAGGCCTGACAACCCACCTCTTCAACAACAAATCTCTCACCCAGAGAGACTGCTCACAGGCCTGACAACCCGCCTCTTCGACAAAAAGACTTGGTTTACAAAACATAAAACACTTACATGATTTTCTTTGCAGATAAGGTAATAATCAAAATTTTCATATAGTCTGATCCCCTTATGCTCACGAGAAAGTGAATCATCACCATAATGAATTCCACCCTCCAAAATACACTAAGTCTAACAATATATATTGCATGCCTTCAAATCAACACGTGTTACCTTCAGAAGTAGCTTAAGCCACTTGGTGACCCATTCCCAACCCTCGGGAACTTAGGATAAATAAATACCCATAACTTTACACTTTTCTAAAAATATTATAAAATATTCCCTAAGACTTAAGTCTCACCTCCTTTTCCCTTTTCTGACGGAGTCATCCCCCCATCTCTTTTCGTATGAGTCTGTCTACGCGCAACAATGTATTATTATTATTGACTGAGTATGATTACACTTTACATGGATAGGTGCACTGGCCTATCTGCGTCCCGACTCACCAACTTCATAATCACATAGGTTCTTTGTCATCAATACATATACAGTCATATATATATATACATATATAACTTGGCTTGGTGCGCACTCTCAGGTCATTCCCACGCACTTACCCAAGTGTGCACAACACTGCGAAGTGTGCACACCCTTTCTTTGATGTGCAACCACATGCACTTACCCAGGTGTGTGCAACACTATGAAATGTGTGCACCCTGTCTTTGATAGCAATTATTTGCGCACTACTCAGGTGCACGCAATGCCAAAACTTAGTGTCAACAGTTCACCAGCCTATATGTACATTTACACTTACAATTGATACCATGGCTCACCAACCTATATCTACAATTACAAAGGGTCTGGATTAGGGACATTACAATTCTTCCCATCTATGTCATCCACAAAATTAGATATGCTTATGGAGTGGTGTGGAACCCAGAGAAGGTAAAGCTTCCAAGGTTAATTATAAGCCCAAGCATTGACAAATCCTACGCATGGGGATATTTTGATGGAGATTGTCAAGGAGATCCTCGGAAGTGTTGGGTAGGACAAGTTTTATTTATGGAGGAAGATCACATAATTTATTTCAAAGTTGCTTTGGGAGAGGGGACAAATAATTGGGCAGAGTTGAATGCTTCATGGATGTTGATGAGGCTAGAAACTAAAAAAGGAGTTTTACATATTCAGATCCTAGAAGTATCTAATTCTCCAAAATATGCTCCTTTCTCTAATCTTGGAAAGAATCAAGGAACAAAAAGAAATTTGTTCTAGAATCTGGTTTCAACACATTTATTGAGAACTAAATGTCAAGGCTGATGAACTTTCTAAACAAGTTCCATCTCTTAACACAAGTGTTTTTAGTTTAGATGAGGAAGAGGTAGGAATACAACTCCTGTCCATCTACAAATTCATGTGTGATTAAACCTTCCAGTTCATGAGATTATTTATAGTAGTTGGCCACAAATACATGGGTGATGTTGATTTTTTTTATGATGTTGAGTGGGCCTAATGGTTAAGAACATGTGTTTCCTCCTAAGAGGTCACAAGTTCAAATCCAAAGGGGGGTAGGGTATGTATACCTTCATAGACTTTAGTATTCAAACGTTGCGCGGAGGGGGTTTATTGTCCCAAAAACAAGGGGGTCTCATACACCAATTTGGTGTCTGGCTTGGACATGACCTTAAAAATAGATGATGATGATGATGATGATGATGACAATTATTATTATTATTATTATTATTCGAGAATCTAACCCGAAGAAGCCAATTTATTTGTTTTTTTTAAAGTCCCTATATTAAAATATTTGTTATTTATTTATTTTAAATTGTATTATTGCTATTATTTATTTATTTTAAGTAAAAAAGGGGAGGATCCTGTTTATATTAGAGTTGCAGAGTTACAGAGTCTAGTTGTAATGCCAACTGTCCCGCCTGAATAGGAAACCGAGACAGTTGGACATTCTATGCCACTTGTGTTCAAACAAACAAAATTATCAGAGTGTTTTCCTGCCCGAAGGAAACCAGGACACATGGCCATCAGGTTCAGTCTATATTCTAACAACCTACTTACAGCATTACTATGATCTAACTGGGTTAAATCCTTGTTCTGAAACAAAAAGAGATTGCTAACTATGGACATCACAAGACCTTTTAACCAGTCGGCTCGTCCTCTTCCCCGTGCTTTCGCCATCCTGCAGGAATTGCATAAGCTTGTGCGCACGTAGGGCACTACCTTCTCGGGAGAGTCTTGGAGTGTGCAGCGTACAACATATCGAGTCGTTGGTTGATTTGAACGGTTCGAAAGATCTGATCATCCAGCATGCTCTGCATTTCAAAGATTAGTGCTAGGTACCCCGGGTTGGTGAAAGGAGGTTGGTCCTTCCAATTTACTTCAACATAGGCCAAAGGAAATGGCCCTTGTGCATGGTTTGCTCCTTTGCCTTCATTTGCTTCACTGACTTTATGTGTCTGCCGCTTGTTTGGTTGAGTCGCTTCCTCCGGAGGTGCACCACTGGGTGGTTCAGTCTTTGCATTTTCACAGCACGATACCTCTTCCTCAACATAGCAGGTGGTGAATTCCTCTGCCAGGTGAGTTTCTCTGTGACCACGCGGTATTCCCGGAGCCGAAATCTTGTCTTCATTGCCAAAATCGGTGTGAGGATTCCAATTGTCCGAGACTCTGAAAAGAGGGTGCTCAGGATAACTTTGCATGGCCTCATCTAGGGTAATCTCTTCCACATACGCCATGGGAGGTGTTCGAGGTCTCCCGGACTTCTTGTTTCTCCGTGAGGACGCCAAGGCCAATGCCTTCTCGAACTTCTTCTGCCCCTGCCTGCATGATTCAAATGAGTACCAAGTTGTGCCCCTGCGAGGATTTCCTCATGCCCTAGGCATGTTGAGGAACCTGGAGATGTCTGAAGTTCCCAGCAGATGGATAACCCTGCTCCAGAACTTCGGTGGCTCTGCGTTCAGCTCTATGAAATTTGAATACCTCTCATTGTTGTCGAGGCGGTTGATAAGGATGAGAATGACAGTGACTGCCTCGGCCATTAAGGTTGGACTCCTAGTGCGTTGGTGCACCGTCCTGTTCACTTGCGCGAAGGGCCTCGTCCCCTGGTTAAACCTGCACGGGCTCATTCCCATTTTAATGTTGAAGGGATGGTCGTCGGTGGGTTATATTAATGGTGCAGCCTAACATTTGCCCGCATGTCTCGACTTTGCGACGTGGCACCCCATCCGGGGTGTATTATTGCTATTATTATTGTGATCATTTTATTTATTTATTATTTTTATTTTATTTTTTAAATAAAAGTGGATCCTTATATTAATGCCAACTGTAAGCTTAAAAAAATTCATGCAGCCTATATGCGTACACATAAAATCCTGCAGTTGAAGGTAGAACTGCTAGTGACAAAATTACATAGATAGCGCGACGCCCCCACCAGGGTCGGAGCGGTTCCTTGGATTCCTTCCTGGAACCCGTGCCTTGTAACTTTCTCGGTATGATAACTCCCAATTTCTAATTTCTGAATCAATGAATGCTTTGGGACCAATCAGCGGTCCACGATCAACGGTTGGGATCAACTTGCGAACTCAGACTTCTCGAGTTCTCTCCTCATCCTTTCGAGCTCTTTGGGACTTCACTTTTCGCAAAGTTGAAAGAACGCTCAACTATGTTCTTCCGAAACCCAAACCCCGATTCTCTGATTTCCAGAGCCTTCGCAAATCGGGACTTCGCAAATCGAGACTTTGCAAATTCGGGACTTCACACATTAGGACTTCGCAAATTCAATACTTTGGAAGTCAACACGCCTCGATCTTCCAAAACATGAACCCCGACTCTCCGCTTACTAGATCAACGGTCCAGAAATCTCCGTGATCCAATGGTTTTGAACTTCTCTTCGCGAATCAGGGCTTCACGTTTTGGGACTTTGAAAAATGATTCTTCTCGAGCTCCTAAAACCCGAACCCTATCTCGTCGCTACCGGATCCAACGCTCTTGGGTTCCCCTTCACGAGTCGGGACTTCGCAACTTTAGCATGTCCACTTTCGATAAAAGCGCTATGGCTCGTGCACTTTACTTCTTATGGCTATTGATCTTGCGCTGTGATCCAATGGCTACGGTCGTCCTCTCTCCTGAGCTTCTGATCATTTATGACTTAGAATACTTTCTAAGTGATCAAAGGTGACACCTCGTCTGAGTAAGGGTCGTCATGTTGGGAAAGCTCCTTGCAATGGAGCTAGAGGGGTGATCTTTGGGACTGCCTGGAATCGTGGAGAATGATTTGTTGCATGGAGTCAACCCCTGCATAGGCCAGTATGTCTGCAACTTTGTTTGCACTTCGCTGAATGTGTGAGGGGGTTAGAGTTAGAGAGGGTCTAAGAAGTGCCTGGAAGTTGTATAGGGGGCCAAGGAGGTGCCAACTGGGGTGATTTTCCTTGGATCTCTTCCATTTAGGATTTTTGTTGCCAAGTCTATTATATTTTGGAATCTTCTTCAATGATTAGATAGGTGAGGTTTTGATCCAGAGCCATTTGCACTCCTCTGATAAGACCCCAAATTTCTACTGAATTATTGGTGTCACATCCTAGATTTTCTGCAAAGAGGCTATGAATTTGGCCCAAGATGTTTCTTATGACCGCTCCATAGCCTGAATGTCCTGGATTGCCTTTTGAAGCGCCATCAAAGTTGACTTTATGGAAGCTCGATGGGGGGGGAGTCACTTAGAGGGACTGAGGGCTTTTGAATTTAGGGGGGGTTGCTAAGGAGGGGTGGAGTGTGAAAATGAGAAGCCTCAAAAGTTGAGGAGTGAGAGCTCACATGGATCAGTGGGGAAGTCTTCTTGGGTCCACAATTGTAGATGAAGAGTTTCCTAGGGATGTAGGAGGATTGTATTCGAGAGGAAGCTTGGTAAGAGTTGCCAAGTTTTGTTCAAGATACAACTTTTGAAGGAACCAGAACCCCAATCCATGATTGTGCTTATGATGTTGTTTTTAAATCGTTTGGTTCTTCTCATGAGCTGAGTGGCTTGGTTCCAGATGTCCTCACTGAGTGGACAATTGTTTAGGAGTTGCTCCATGGTTTCTGCCTGTAGATGGCAGAGATGGAAAATCGAGGGGCCAATGAAACCTTGTCTTTGAAGATTGTCCCAGGTTAATATCTTGTTCTGAAGTAGAAGCCAGAGGAACGTAGAGATCTTGGGGTAGAGTTTTGATTTCCATATTGTTGTTCAGATGATATCTTTTTTAAGATTTTGGAATTTCTCCTGCAGAGTGTATCCCTCTTTGAGAGTGAAGATTCCATGAGGTGTGTATCCCCATCTGAGAATGTCTTGGTCTATGCTTTTCCAGATTTTCCTTTGGGATGTTGCTTGTTTCCAATGCTACAGGTCACAGTGCATTGCCACTTGGAGTTTCTAATGGGTTGATTTCCATCTTCGCCAGGAAGAGTTGTTGGGGGTATCTGTCCACAAATATTCCACTTTGAGAGTGACAAGATCTTGAATGTGGTTTTCATAGGATTGTAGATTTTGTTCCAATTGAAGGGGTGGCATTTGCTGCCAGGAATCCATCCAGAATAGGGCATTCTGGCTATTGTGAACTTCCTAGAAAGCATGTTCCTGTATGAGTGGTCGATTTTTCCAGGCTGCATTCCAGATGTTGGAGCCTTGAATTTTCTCCTACATTCTTATAAGATGGATTTGATGCGTATTTGGGGCATATTTGCATTTCCAAAGTGTGGCCCAAATCTCTACTGGATTTTTGAGCCATCTCCACCAAATTCTTTCTCCCATGGTGTTATTTAATTTTCTAGGGTCCCGAAGGCCTAGACCACCTGAATACTTGGGCTTGCATACTTTGTCCCAACTAACTAGGGCCCATTTTTTGTCCAGGTTATGTCCATGCCATAGAAAGTTTCTTTGCAGATGCCTTATTTTCTTTATGATAGATTGGGGGACAACTAGGGATGAGAAGAGGTAAGTAGGGATGGCTTGAAGGACTGACTTTAAGAGAACGATTATGGTTGGAAGGTTGAGGGAACGAAACGTCCAATTGCGAAGACGATCGGAAATGGAGAGTAGGAGAGAGTCCAGGAAGATGTTTCTGGCTGTTGAGTCAGAAAGAAGGAGTCCCAGGTAGTGAGAGGGCAGAGTGCAGACAAGGGTATTCAAAAGTTGAGCAAGGTGTTGTTGGATTGCTTCAAGAGTATTAAAAAAGAAGAGTTGCGACTTGGCCAGATTAAAGGTGGTGTCAGAGGCTTCGCTGAAATCAAAGAGGATGGAACTTAGTTTATTTGCCTCTTGCGTGATGGGGATATTCATTAGCAGCATGCCATCGACAAATTGGTTGTGGGAGACTGTCGGTTGTAACCCATGAAGAAGGAGACCTTGGAGGGATCCATTTTGAATTGAATCCTTGATATAGCGTCCTAGGCCCTCAACCATTATGACAAAAAGGAAAGGAGAGAGAGGGTCACCTTGCCTTATTCCTCTTGTGGGGGAGAAGGGTTGAGAGGAGACTCCATTGACAAGGATTGAGAAAAAGGTTGAGGAAATGAGGTTCATTATCCAAGAGATCCAATCCTTGTTGAAACCGAAAGCCGATAGAAGGGCTTTCATGTACTGCCAGCTTAATTTGTCAAAATCTTTTGAAAGGTCAAGTTTTAGAAGCATACCTGGAGTACGAGTGCTTTTGAGCGAGTGAATGATTTCATGGACAAGTATGACGCTATACATGATTTTCCTTCCTTCGATGTATCCTAATTTCTCCTTGGAAATGATGAAGGGGAGTATTGGCTTGAGTCTTGGAGCTATGACCTTGGAGATGATTTTATAGATCACATTGCAGAGTGCTATGGGTCTAAAATTCTTTGGGTTTGTTACTCTTTCTTCTTTGGGTATTAGGGTGAGGAAAGTGGCATTTAGTGTTGGAAGAACTTTGCCTGAGCTACGTGATTCCTCCACTAGCTGCCACACTTCATCCCTTAGAATTGGCCAACATGAGTGGAAGAAGTATGTGTTGAAGCAATCTGGACCTGGAGCCTTGCCTATGGGTAAATCTTGAATAGCCTGATCCACTTCTGTTTGCGTTATTGGTGTCATGAGAGCCTCATTATGTTCCTGCATGATAATAGTTGGGATATTTTGGGTCACCCACTCAATTGTTGAGGTACGGTCCACCTTTGGTTCTAAGAGGAGATTCTTGTAGAAGTTTGACAACTCGTGCGATATTTCCTGATGAGTTAACAAGGTGTTTCCTTGTGCGTCTTCCAGCTTCGTAATGCGATTGATGACGCGTCTGTGGATCATGCACTGGTGGAAGAATTTGGTTTTTTTCTCTCCCTCGTTGAGCCATTGAACCTGAGATTTCTGTCCCCACGAGATTTCTTCCTTCTTGTATCTTTCTTCCAGTTGCCTTTTGATTTCATTCTCCTCTTGCTGCTGAGTGATTGTGTGTCCTGAGTGAATGATTTTCCCCTGAAGGTCCTCTAGTTTTTGTTCCGGCAGTTTCCTTTCCTGGAAGATGTTCCCAGAGACTTCTTTGTTCCATTTACGCACCTGTTGTTTAAAGTATTTGAGATTTTGTTGGAAGCAATACATTTTTGTACCCCTCTGTATTTCCACTGTGCTCCACCAGTGACGAGATAGCTCCTGGAAGTCTGCATGGGAGAGCCAAAAATTTTCAAATCTGAAGGGTTTTAACTTGGGGGTGGTGATAGTGTCAACCCATAGCTGAACCGGCCAGTGGTCTGAGCATGCTTTCGGGAGGATGTTGGAATCTACTAGGGGGCCTTCCAAAAGGAGAGTTTCTGAAATGAGAAAGTGATCTAGCCTGCATGCTATTTGTCGGTGACCCGATCTTTTGTTGGTCCAGGTGTAGTTACCATTGCCATTCTCTATGTCTACCAGTTTGAGGTTCTCTATGAGTTCCTGGAATTTTACGCTATACTGCTCCAGGCATTCCCCCCCCCTCTTTTCTCCTCCTGCGTGAGAATCATGTTGAAGTCGCCCCTGATTATCCATCGCTTGTGCTCAGTTAGAAAACCTAGGTAAGCCAGGCTCTGAAGAAAGAGGTCTTTGTCTTGGTTGTTCTGTGGTCCATAGGCATTTGTGATCATTCCCTCCTTGTCCGAACCTATGGCTCTATAGTGCGATGTGATGGTACTTGGAGTGGTGAAGCCTTGATCAAGGATGATTGTAACATGATTCCAAAGTATGGCCAGGCCTCTTGAAGCCCCTTTAGAGTTCGTTTGATAGGATTCGTAGTTGCACCAACATCTCTTGATGATATATTATGTAGTTTTCCCTGCACATTTTGTCTCTTGTATTAGGAGTATATCAGGGTTTTCCATTTTGATGCAATTTCGGAGACTCCTTTGTTTGGATCTTCCATTTAGGCCTCTAATATTCCAGGTGAGGATCTTCATAGTTAACAATTTGGTGGGTGGGAGAAGGAGCTCTCTGAGAGCCTGTGAATCTGTCCCGAGTTGATCATATAGTTTCCTGCCTCCTTTATTAGTTGATGAGCCAATTTTCTGCCCCGTCGCTTGTTTTCTTTTGGGTGTTTTCTTGGATCTTGGTTTGGGTCTGTGATGATCCCCAACCTGGATGTAGCCCCTGCTGATGAGTCCAAAAATACTTTGTGAACTTTCCTGAGTTGGTCCTCTGGTAAGGTTTGGAGATCCTTCTTGTTGAGTGCTTCTTCTAACCTGTTTAGGTCGATTTCTGCTAGGTCTTGCTCATCCATTTACATGACCGTGTCTTCCTCTCTTTCTGGTTCTTTCCTTGAGACTGGGTGAGTCTATGGATCTGCTTGGTTTGTTGGGGTTTTATACTCTTGTGATGGATGATCTTCCTTGTGCTTGCTGAGATCTTTCCCCACAGTCTTGTGGAGGTTTTCCACCTCTTCTGCCTCTGGAAGGCAGTTAAGGGCTTCAAATGAATTGTTATTTGGGTTCTTTATTCCATTGATCGTTGTGGGCTTCTTCTGCGCTTGTCTCCTTCGATTTTGAACCTGGGTAAATCCTTCCTTTGGTTTCTCTTCAGCTTCCCTCTTGGGGGGGGGGCATTGAGAGAGCAGTCTCTGAAAAGGTGCCCATGTTCATGGCATTTTTGACATCTGAAAGGGATGTGTTCATAGTCTATGGTTTGGGTCCATTCCTCGTCTTGGTATTCTAGGGTAACTATGCCTAACAGAGCTTTGGAGATGTTCATATAGACACATATCCTTGCATAAGAGGTGTATTTTCTCTGTTTGGTAGCTTCAAAATATTTGACGTATTTACCCAGGGTGTTGCCTATGCCCAATAAAAATTCCTCTAACTAGAACTCTTGGGGTAGGGAATAGAGGTGAATCCATGCCGGTGCATAGGCGAAGTTTTCCTTTTCTGGGCAGAAGCGGTCTATCCAAAAATGTAGGTAAAGGCCAGCCGAGTTGTAGAAATATAGTCCCCCTTCAAAGATCTTGTCCTTGTCCTCCAAGTTGTAGAATATTAATGTAAATAATCCTTTGGAGCTCATAGTCTCCCTTGGGGTTCCACCACGCCTTGATCTAGCGAGCTAGGTCCTTTTCTGAGGGCCAGAGACCTAGGAATTTTCTGATGAGGGGATGGTCTCTCATGAACTGCGTATACTCCCCTATCCTGGTGGTTTTGATGACGTACCCGGGTGCAACCGGGGCTTGGGGGATGCATTTGTCAGGTGTGCAGACCCGAGCTACTTTTGGATGCGAGGACTCAACATCCATGTTCAATTCTTTGCTTACATCAATTTCTTCTTGCAGATATTGGTCTCGTAAGTGCAATGGCAGCTCAAAGGACAGACGACGCGCTCGTGAGTTCTCCGGATCATTTGTGGCGACATTACGGTAAGAGGGGGCTTTCAACCCCCCTTTAGTTCCCATTCTGATGTGGCAGTCAGTGACGAGGAGAAGAGGCGATCAACACGTACAGATATCGCGTACATAGGTAAGAAGTGGTCAGGGTGGGAAGGAAAATGGAGCATGTAAACCCTAAACCTTGCAGAGCTCTTCGGATCTCCCATGGGTGCACTACGCTATTCATCGCCAAGTGCGTGTGCATGTTGTTATGAAAGCATTAAAATAATTATGTTCCAGGGCCAATAGTTCAATTTTTATTTATTTATTTATTATTATTATTATATTATCTCATGATTGTAGTAATATGACTTTCTTGAAGAATAACAACAAAACCATATCTTATTTATGATATGTTTTTATCCTCATAAAGAGCTTTTATCAATTCTTCTAAGCACACTATAATGTATACTTTTCATTTATAATTAAGTAGTAAATATACTAATTTTTTCTTGAAAAAAATCCATTCTTCCATGATCAGATGTTCTTTATACTTCTTGACTAGAATTTGTTGCCACGCCCTTAGAGGATACAAGTCTCCAAATGCTTTTCACAACTATAACCTTCCCAAAAAGGAATATATTTTTAGCTCCATTCCATGCAAACCTTTGATCTAGCTACTCATTGCCATTTTACCAGAGGTTTACCTTCCTTTTCCTTTCTTTCGGGTCATAATAGGTTGAAGCACCTTTTTCTTATCTTGCTGAGGATACATTTTGGAATGTCAGCCAAAGAAAGCCAATACACTAATATAATAACTTTGACCCCTAGGACGTATTGGATCATATTATGTATAAACTGTAAATGTGTGATTATAATGACAAGTGTCAAGCCACATGAGCTTAAATAAATGATCCCATATGTAAATGATGTAAATATGCTAGTACAAATTCCTGCAAAGCTCAAGGCCAAGATCGAATTAGTAAATGGATAGGTAACAACATGACGTAAATACACTTTTATGGATCATGTTGTAGGCTTTCCACAGTGAACTCGAGCTATGTAAATATTAATGTTGAAATATAATATAGAATGGTCCAAGATGGTTGGGAGAGCACAATAGGAGATATGACTCCATTGGAGGATGAGAAGAAAGGGGGCCTATGGGAAAGTAATTCCTCTATTGCCAAGTATTAGCCTTAGATCTCATCTCTTTTCCACCATGTGCTTCAAATAGCCATCCACCTCCACTGACTTATAAAACCAATCATTGAGTGCATGTAAGAGGTTGATGGGGAAGTTTTCTCATGTAGTTATTGACGAATGGGATAAGTACAATCATCATAGGGAAGTGCAAGAGTATTTCATTCCTCATGTTAGAATGAATATCACCCTTCATTTCTATCAATCCTCTCATTACCATTCACTCCATTCATTCTATCATTCTCAAATTCATGCTCTAGACTTCTCATGCATTAGTCTCCATTGCTAACTAGGAACCGATCTTAAAATTGACCAAATCAATAATGTGACAAAGAAATTGACGACTATGGATGGGAGATAGATGGTTGTAAGGGAGCATGTAACACCTTGTTTCCCCCAGTTTGTAAAAATAACTATACTAGCCAAGAACCGTGGCAAACTCAAGAATGTGAATGTGTGATGTAAATGAACCTTGTGAAAAAGGTCGATGAATGTGAATACTATTATGAATATATATTGCAGGACTGCTGAGAGGGGATATGCTGACAAAGAGACCACGATGGCTGAAGAAAGGTGGTGGAAGGCACCTGGAAAGGTGGCGTTCACTTCCACCGAAACCAATACCGTATTTGGACTTCACTGGCCCGGAGAACCAAGAGCGGCTCGCTGGCCCGAAATAAATTACTAGCAGGTTGGTAGGTAGATGGATCCTCAGGAATTAATGAGGGATGGGGGAAGTGAACCACCCATCCGTAGGAGCCTCGGGATTGACCACCGTGAGGGAAATCGCGCCACACGCAACCTCGCAAGAGGAAAAAAAAGGCGCGAGGAAGAAGCGTGGAAGGGGGAAGACGCGAGGGAAAGAGGAAGAACTCTGGAGATATGCAGAGTGAGTAATAGCAGAGAAGGGGGAGAGTAGCCCTCGTTCTTGGTCACTGGCAAACCAAGATGCAGTCTCGCAGCATCGTGGTCTCAGCTTGGGGGTGGCTAGTGGTACATCTGTTGGGAGTCGTTGAGCCTATGGTTGGGTGTAAACGAGCACCCCTCTCAGCAGTTGCATCACCTCTGGTGTTATTTCTGATAAGTGTTATTTGAAGTTAATGCCATAATCGCATGTTCAGTTCTATGTGCTTGTAAATAGTTATGAATGGAAGTGTTTACTTAACGTTTGATTTGATAGAATGGATGCATGTGTATGCTTACATGCCATAGTTGTTTTCTGTACAAATGATTAAGTCTGGGACACGAGTTCGCTCCACCGAGAGTCGTCTTATTTGCTTAGCTTCTTGTAATATTCTGGGAAGGCCCCTTGAGAGTACTCTTTTCCGAGAATTACCCCATAAACCTTGTAACCGTACTGAACCTTACCAGAGGCTCGATTAAGATCAGGGATAATTGCCCGAGAAACATCTGAGGGTTCATGCAATCCGGGCCTGGAACCCTTATGCAATAAAGAGTAGCTTTCTAAGGTCTCGGGGTCATGGGAGCCTGAAGCTCCGAGAGTTTGAACTTCGTGATTCAAGCTCCGAAGGGATAGTGAGTTCAAATATAGAAAGAAAATACCCTATCGCTTGGTAAATGATGGTCGGAATCCTTTCAGGAATACCCCAAGTCTGTCAACACCGATGGATCTAGAGAAGGAGCGTAGGCATTAACACCTTGCCCTTTCGGCCTTCGCAAATAGTGATGGGATCCTAGACCATAGATCCCAGAGACCCATCAGAGCTCTATAAGTCGTCGATCTTAACCTTACTTAGGCGGGAGAGTGAACTCGACTACATCCCGAAAGTCCTGAAGACATCGGGACCGTCCATGTTGGAGGACAGGTGGCAGAGATCTTACCATTTCGCGTATCAGGGATTCGTGAGTTTGGAGGTGGAAGACTAGGCTCTTGGAGTCATGAAGTCTCGAGTCACGAGATCGCGATGTAATCTGGGCCATCGATCAAAGAGGAAGGACAGTCGTGGGATCTGACGTCTCGATACATCGTGTATCGGGGGTTCGTGAGTTTGGAGGTGGAAGACCAAACCCTTGGAGTCGCAAAGTCCTGAATAGCGAGAAGTAGGAGAAACCATTGAGTCAAGACCTCCTTTCCATATCGCATATGGGGGTCTCGGAGGTTGAGGGGAATCAGTTTCGACTATAGAAGTCCCGAGCTTGCGAGTTGCGAGAGTTTGTGCAACACGTGGCACGTCCGCTTGGTGGGACCCACGTGGTTGATAGGTGGTGTAACTATAAGATGCCCAAAGAGACGGAGAAGTGGTGACAGGTGGTGGACACATGTCATTTGAAACAGGAGTCAACATCCTGTTGAATTCTCGTACTTCGGGTTTCGCAAGAAGAGAGCACAAGAGTTGGGTGCTCCAACTCACGAAGTCACGAAGTGCGAAGTGGCAAGGAGAAAAATCTGAATTGTTGGATCCAGGAACGGGAGGATCGTTGGATCAGAACTCAGTGGTGATATCGTATATCGGGAGTTCGGGGGTTGGAAGGTTGGAAGGGGTCACTTTTGACCGTAGAAGTCATGAAGTGCTGAGAGCCGAGGCTCGTGAGAACACGTGGCACATCCATCAAGTGGGGCCCATGTGAATGACAGGCGGGCACGCGTCGCCTGGAGAAGGGAGTCAACGCTCCGATTGACTTCTCGTGTCTCGGGGATTCGCGGGATAAGAGCATGAGAGCTCAACCCTTTGACTCATGAAGTCGCGAGTAGCGAGAACACGAGAGGGAAAATAAATATTGTTCCTTGGGATTTTGTAAAAGAAGGGCCCATAGGTTCAACCTTTCAACTCACGAACTTGCAAGTTGCGAGCAAGGCTAGTAGTTAGCCCTAGCCGGTGGTCACGCGTGGAGAGCGCTAATAAGGAGGGGCCATACCATATCGGAATCTCGGGTATCGACGATTGGTGAAGAAAATTCGAGGGTCTTCAACTCACGACTCGTGAGGTCGCGAGTTGTGAAAGGCGCTTGCATTTTGGTGCATATGTGGTCCTATCGAGATAGGGACTAAAGAAAGGGAGCTAGTTCTTTGTCGTTAAGCGGTGGGTAGATTTGGACGGCCATAATCTGCGCGCCCAGATCTATGGCTAGGGTTTCATTCCAGAGCCCCCTCACCATTCTACCTTTAAGATTGGACTCACTTGTATCGCTGAGTCGCGAAACACGAAAAGGCGCCTGGTTTGTTTGGCATGTGGTCCTAACCCACAATCACAGGTGAACATGGAAGAACTAGCCTGCGCTAGGCCCCCATAGGACTTTGGGGATTCTGTCCCTTGAGGAAAAGTGAAAATTTTATTATGTCGTAGTGGGTGTGTTACAAATTGGTATCAGAGCATGGTTACAACACTCGGCCTGCATGGGCTCATGAACGAGTTGCGCAGAAGCTCCGTTCGGAACACTCTTAAAAAGAGTAACCCCCTGTCTTAACCTTCCTAATAAAAAAGACGAAGTTAAGAATGAAAAACCCCTATTGTGTGTGTCTACATGTAAAAATATGAATTATGTACTGGTTATAAATGAATATAAATATTGACTGACAACCAGTGTTTTTCCTTTTGCACACAAGCGGAAGATCAACCGTGGGAAATTATCAACGCATAGTATGGTGACTCACCAAGAAGTGGGAGAAGGCTCCCACAATAGAGACGAAGAGTCTGACGAAAGGAGGGTAGCAGGGACCCCTCCAGATCTAGTCGAGACTGTGAGGAGCCTCATGGTCGAATTACAAAGTTGTAAGGCTGACAATGAAAGGATGATGAAAGAACAAGAAAAGAAAACAGAAATTAACGCAGTTTTACTGCAGAGTTTATCTGATCTACAAATACAAATGCAACATGAACCTAAAACTCAGAAACATGGTCATATCAGTGGCCACACTGAGAGGAGAACCTCGAAAAAGGTCCACCCCAGAGGTAAAGGACCAGTGCCGAGTGATTCCTCTGAGAAGGAAGCTAGCGATTCTGAAGGCTCTTCTAGCAGTAGAACCAGTTCCTATTCCCAAAAGAAACAAAAGAAGCAAAATCCTTCCAAAGGTCTAAAATTCGAAGAATTCAGAAAGGCCAAACCACCCTCCTTCGATGGTGAAATAAAGAAGGGAGAGGAAGCAAAGGCCTGGCTACTTGGACCAAAGAAGTATTTCAGGGTCCATGACTTTTCAGAAAATATGAAGGCCCGAGTGGCCACCTTCAACTTGAATGGAAAGGCTTCCATTTGGTGGGAAGACCTCAAGAATGTGAAAGGGGTTCACAAAGAGGACCTGTCTTGGGGACGGTTTGAGAAATACTTCTGGAAGAAGTATCCGTCGGAAAAATATTTCGACGAAAAGACTAAAGAGTTTTATGAACTCAAACTGGGACAACTCACTATAGAAGAGTATGTCAACAAATTCCTCGATTTGTTGAGGTATGTACCCTATATCAAGACGAAAAAGGCAAAGGTGCAACGCTTCATCAGTGGACTACCTAAGGACTATCGGAACATAATTGAATTTGATGAGCCAAAGACTCTAGAAGGCACTATTCGAAAGGCAACCTACTGTCATGAACAGTTTGGGCATCGAGCAGAACCTCGCGAAGGATGGAAACAGAAGAATAGTTCAAGATTCCAGAAAAAGGGGATTAAATCCCCAGGATTTAAGAACTATAAGAAGAACCCAAGAATGAGCTTCCCAGCCCGGAGTATGCACCAACAGAATTTTCCCTCCTTAAGTGGAAATAAGACTTCTGGACCCATATCAGTGAAGACTGATAACCCGAAGAAAGAGCCTTTGAAATGCTGGGGTTGCGGGGAAGAACATCTATTGAGAGACTGTCCACACCGACAACAGAATAGTCGGAGGATTTATAACATCCAAGAAGCTACTACCGTCAATGATGTGGCTAGGAGTGTGCCACAAATTTATGCAGCCTTGGATAATAACCAAGCCGACCACTAAGCTTCAGTAGTGGAAATAGAAGGTATGATTTCCAACCATCCAGTGTCTATTTTAATTGACCCTGGTTCAAATTTGAGTTATATATCCCCTAAAGTTGTTGATAAGTGTAAAATACAGCCACAAAAACATACCAAGCCATGGTTGGTACAGTTAGCCACTGGCACCAAAAGGAGGATAGCAGAAGTCATACCAGCCTGCCAATTAATGTTGGGTGAATTCCCCACCCAA
>ML817859.1:0-14966 GCA_009831015.1 Picea engelmannii | reverse complement strand
GTGCCAAGTTGGCACCTCGGTATTGTGGACCCTTTGAGGTTCTAGATAGAGTGGGACCTGTAGCCTATAGGCTAACACTTCCTCCCACAGTAAAAGCACATAATGTTTTCCATGTTTCATTATTGAAGAAATATGTACATGATGCTAATAATATAATTGATTGGTCTGTAATCCAGGTTGAACCGGAGGGAGAATTTCTACCAGAACCTCAGTGCATACCGGACAGAAAGGAAACCCCGCTCCGGAACTGAACCATTGCACAGGTCAAGGTGCAGTGGAGACATTTTGGCCCAGATGAGGCTACATGGGAAATGGAGGATGCCATGAGACAGGGATATCCGATTTTGTTTACTTTTGTACATGCATGTCACGTTGATAGATAAGAACATCGAGGACGATGTTCCTTTAAGGGGGAGGGAATTGTAACACCCTGTTTCCCCTAGTTTGTAAAAATAACTATACTGGCCAAAAACTATGGCAAACTCAAGAGTGTGAATGTGTGATGTAAATGGACCTTGTGAAAAAGGTCGATGAATGTGAATAATATTATGAATATATATTGCAGGACTGCTGAGAGGGGATATGCTGAAAAAGAGACCACGATGGCTGAAGAAAGGTGGTGGAAGGCACCTAGAAAGGTGGCGTTAACTTCCACCGAAACCAATACTGTATTTGGACTTCACTGGCCTAGAGAACCAAGAGTGGCTCGTTGGCCCAAAATAAATTACTCGTAGGTTGGTAGGTAGATGGCTCCTCAGGAATTAATGAGGGATGGGGGAAGTGAACCACCCATCCGTAGGAGCCTCGGGCCTGACCACCGCGAGGGAAATAGCTCCACACGCAACCTCGCAAGAGGAAAAAAAAGGCGCAAGGAAGAAGCGCGGAAGGGGGAAGATGCGAGGGAAGGAGGAAGAACTCTGGAGATATGCAGAGTGAGTGATAGCAGAGACGGGGGAGAGTAACCCTCGTTCTCGATCAATGGAAAACCGAGACACAGTCTCGCAGCATCGTGGTCTCAGCTCGGGGGTGGCTAGTGGTAAATCCATTGGGAGTCGCTGAGCCTACGGTTGGGTGGAAACGAGCACCCCTCTCAGCAGTTGCATCACCTTTGGTGTTATTTCTGATAAGTGTTATTTGAAGTTAATGCCATAATCGCATGTTCAGTTCTATGTGCTTGTAAATAGTTTTGAATAGAAGTGTTTACCTAACGTTTGATTTGATAGAATGGATGCCTATGTATGCTTACATGCCATAGTTGTTTTCTGCACAAATGATTAAGTCTGGGACATGAGTTCGCTCCACCGAGAATCGTCTTATTTGCTTAGCTTCTCGTAATATTCTGGGAAGGCCCCTTGAGAGTACTCTTTTCCGAGAATTACCCCATAAACCTTGTAATTGTACTGAACCTTACCAGAGGCTCGATTAAGGATAATTGCTCGAGAACCGTCTGAGGGTTCATGCAATCCGGGTCTAGAACCCTTATGCAAGAAAGAGTAGCTTTCTAAGGTCTTGGGGTCATGGGAGCCTGAAGCTCCGAGAGTTTGAACTTCGTGATTCAAGCTCAGAAGGGATAGCGAGTTCAAATATAGAAAGAAAATACCCTATCGCTTGGTAAATGACGGTCAAAATCCTTTCGGGAATACCCCAAGCCCATCAACACCGATGGATCTATAGAAGGAGCATAGGCGTTAACACCTCGCCCTTTCGGCCTTCGCAAATAGCGATGGGATCCTAGACCGTAGATCCCAGGGACCCATCAAAGCTCTATAAGCCATCGATCTTAACCTTACTTAGGCAGGAGAGTGAACTCGACTACATCCCGAAAGTCCCGAAGACATCGGGACCGTCCATGTTGGAAGACAGGTGGCAGAGATCTGACCATTTCGCGTATCGGGGATTCGTGAGTTTGGAGGTGGAAGACCAGGCTCTTGGAGTCACGAAGTCCCGAGTCATGAGATCGCGATGTAATCTGGGCCATTGATCAAAGAGGAAGGACAGCTGTGGAATCTGACGTCTCGATACATCGCGTATTGGGGATTCGTGAGTTTGGAGGTGGAAGACCAAACCCTTGGAGTCGCGAAGTCCCGAATAGCGAGAAGTAGGAGCAACCATTGAGTTAAGACCTCCTCGCCATATCGCATATCGGGGTCTCGGAGGTTGAGGGGAATCAATTTCGACTGTAGAAGTCCCGAGCTTGCGAGTTGCGAGAGCTTGTGCAACACGTGGCACATCCGCTTGGTGGGACCCACGTGGTTGACAGGTGGTGTAACGATAAGATGCCCAGAGAGAGGGAGAAGTGGTGACAGGTGGTGGACACGTGTCGTTTGAAATGGGAGTCAACATCCTGTTGACTTCTCGTACTTCGGGTTTCGCAAGAAGAGAGCGCAAGAGTTGGGTGCTCCAACTCACAAAGTTGTGAAGTGCGAAGTGGTGAGGAGAAAAATCTGAACCGTTGGATCCAGGAACGGGAGGACCGTTGGATCAGAACTCGGTGGCGATATTGTATATCGAGAGTTTGGGGGTTCAAAGGTTGGAAGGGGTCACTTTCGACCATAGAAGTCGCGAAGTGCCGAGAGCTAAGGCTCGTGAGAACACGTGGCACATCCATCAGGTGGAGCCCGTGTGAATGACAGGTGGGCACGCGTCGCCCGGAGAAGGGAGTCAACGCTCCGATTGACTTCTCGCGTCTCGGGGATTCGCGGGATAAGAGCATGAGAGCTCAACCCTTTGACTCGCGAAGTCGCGAGTAGCGAGAACGCGAGAGGGAAAAAAAATACCGTTCCTCGGGGTTTTGTAAAAGAAGGGCCCAGAGGTTCAACCTTTCAACTCGCGAACTTGCAAGTTGCGAGCAAGGCTAGTAGTTAGCCCTAGCCTATGGTCACACGTGGAGAGCGCTAATAAGGAGGGGCCATACCATATCAGAATCTCGGGTATCGACGATTGGTGAAGAAAATTCGAGGGTCTTCGACTCATGACTCGCGAGGTCGCGAGTTGTGAAAGGCGCTTGCATTTAGGTGCATATGTGGTCCTATCGAGATAGGGACTAAAGAAAGGGAGCTAGTGCTTTGTCGTTAAGCGGCGGGTAGATCTGGATGACCAAAATCTGCGCGCCCAGATCTATGGCTAGGGTTTCATTCCGGAGCCCCCTCGCCATTCTACCTTTAAGATTGGACTCACTTGTATCGCTGAGTCGCGAAACACAAAAAGGCGCCTGGTTTGTTTGGCCTGTGGTCCTAACCCACGATCACAGGGAGGTGAACAGGGAAGAACTAGCCTGCGCTAGGCCCCCGTAGGAGTTTGGGGATTCTGTCCCTTGAGGAAAAGCGAAAATTTTATTATGCCATAGTGGGTGTGTTACAGAGCATAAAGGTAAGGCCAATTAGGAATCATTCACCCACTATGTATTTGCTTCTCATTGGAAGCTTGAGGGCCAAATGTTATTTTGTAGGCTATTCCCATAAGGCATTCAATAGATTGGACTCTTTCTACCTACACTAAAGACACAAAGGGAAAAATGTCCCTAAGGCAATGTTGAACAAAGAAAGGGAATATCTTCCTCGTGTTGTGTAAGGTAGTGGAAGAGAGTGGAATGGCTATTTGATGGCTAAATGAGATGATTGGAGTGTTATCTAATGTACAGGTTGGCTTAGCATGGGAGCAAATGGGTCGAGTTGAGTGAGCTAGAAGCATACAACTTGTTTTCTTTGCCTTGGAGGCCTCATAGACCGACCTAGAAGTGGTATTAGCACTAGATGAGTATGGTTGGGTGGAGAATTTCTCTTATGGAACAAATTTTGTGTACTTTCTTATGTTAAAAGATAAGTATTCTATCTTTGTTTATGAACCTGCAATTCAATAACATTTTGTGTTATGAAAAATTTGTACTTGCTTGTTGTGTGCGTGTTTATGATTAATTATGAATTTGAGCACTTGGATGCCATGAATTTATGTTAAACAATTCTTGTTTATTTCCATTGCAATCTATTTTTTTTCGAAGAAATCCTCATGAAAAACCCTCCGAGTACTTCTCCACAATTCATGGATGGTAAACGGGGTAAACCATCGGTCCTAATTATGGAACCTCACCCCAAGGGGATCAAGAGAGTCGAACCCATGACCTCCTCAATTAATCACCGAGGGAGAGATCTCACGTCTAGATGAAGACCACTTGAGCTAACCCTTAGGGCTATTTCCATTGCAATCTATTATTTTGCACCATGCGTTTTTTATTTAATTTTGGTCCTCCTTGGGAGAATTTGTTTGTTGGATTTATGGTGAATGGTTCCCTGGGGTCCATAATTTAAAGGCCATGTTTCATGGCTAGCTATCACCTGACTGAAAGTGTTGGGCAGGGACACCCACACACTAAGGTGGACTTAAGAATTGTTTTGATCAAGGTTAATCTCCTACCCAAAGAAAGCTAATTATTGTACCAAGTGTCTACTTTTTTCTTAATATTATTGTATATCCAAAGCCAGTGCTATATTCATAGTCATTTGGCTTCATTTCAAAGCCCAAAACTTTAGGCCTTGACCAAAGGGATAGATTTAAAAGACAAAATAGTTTTGTTGGACCACTCATGAAAGGGCTAGATTATATGGCATGATATATTCTACTTAGAAGTGTTTATCTCAATGGTTTTTGCCTTTCCATATATAGTTAAAACCTAGTCACATATGTTTGCATATCTACTTGATCCCTTTATAGATACGAGAACACCATCAACAAAAAGGAGATGTGTGAGAGACATAGTTGCCACCTAGATTCCTCTTAAAACTCCAACCTCTCTTAAATGATTGATTTTCCGATTAAGAACTAAAGAAATAAGAGGGGGACATGGGGAAACCTTGTTTGACTCTTTTGGAAGGATTGAAAAAGGTTGAATCCAATCCATTTATTAAAACGAAGAAGGATGGGGTGGAAAAGCATGCTTATATCCAATTTACTATACCTAGATTGAAGCCAATATGAATGAGCATTAGTATGAGGTATAACCAACTTACTTTATGGTATGCATTCTTCATATGTAGTTTGAAAACAAGCGCTCGAAGCCTCTTTGATTTGATGGCATGCAATGCTTCATGGGTTGCTCCCACAATGTGATAAAATTTCCTCCTATCCAAAAAACCAAATTATCCCTTCGATATAGTTGTTGAGAGAATAGGCTCAACTTTGAAAGTTGTAAGCTCTGTAATGATCTTATATGTGAATGTACATAAAGATATAGACATGAAATCCTCAAAGGATGAGCATTAGTCTTTCTTTCAAATTAAAACAAGGACGCTTGAATTGTAAGCACCTAGAATATTACGATCCTTCTTGATTCTTCTATTACCCCTAGGAGACTCTCTTTCAACATTGCATAGAAACGTGTATAAAACTTGATGGGCCAATGATCTAGACTAGGACATTTTTCATTTTCAAATGAATGGATTGATCTCTTCCTTACTTATTTTTACCTCTAGGTCTTCATTCTACTCAACACTTACAAAATTGTCGAGGAAAGATGAATTGTCCATTATTTTTGCACCTAAAGATTTTCTGATTTCCCATGTAGAATTTTGACTTTTTCTCATTTTGGCATAGTTGTGAAATTTTTCTTCCTCTCACACCTTGTTGAAGCAAGATGGCCTCACATTTTTTCCTTCACTTGGCTTCTTCTCATTCCATGATTCATTTTATCTCTACTTCTAGATGTTTTAAGATCCCCCATTCTTCTTATGAAGAAACCCCAACTAAATTTTCCTTGTATATTCTTTCAATATTTTGTTCTAGCTCCTTTAAATATTATTGGCAAGTTTCAAATTTTTCCTCATACCATTCTAAAGTGAGGATCTTAATTTTAAGAAAGTTCCCTTGAAATTGCTTCATAGCATAATTTTCCACGCTTTCATCAAAATGAACCAGTTCTAAGTGACTAAGGCCTTGTGATCATAGGATAACTAGTGAACATTGAACTTCAAAGTTGATGGAGATATTTTCTCACCACTATCCATCTAGAGTAAAATTGGCCTATGGTTAGATGCATCGTTTAACCCAACACAGGTTCTAAATCTTGTTGTTATTTCTAAGAATTCGTTTGACATCAAGAACTTGTTGAGCCTTTTGGAGAGGCTTTCTGGCTCATTCCTACTCTTTCTTTATGTTGGGAGAACCTTTAATGGCTTGATATTGTTATAAATGGAGATCATCTAACTTTTTTCAAATGAAATTAGCCAAAAGATTAACTCACCCTATTCTCTCTCCCCCCCATATTTCATTGAGCTTGAAAACAAAATTAAGATCTCGACCAATAATTAAATCCTTCCTCTGTAAGTCTATGTATCTAAACATTTTTTCCCATAACTCCTTTTTATTGTTGTAAGGGCCATATGTGCTCACTAGTGAGAAGCCCCATCCTAACTTCTTGGATAAAAGATTTATTTATATCAATAAGGGTAGAATAGTTGAGCTTTGAAGGGACAATGAATCCTTCCACCCAGTCACATTACCTCTAGACTTGCCTTTTGCACTTCCAATAACAAAATTCCACCCTTGAAGCCTTCTTGACAAAAAAAGTATGCATCTTCCTCATGTGGCATCATTTCTTGGATCATTGCAATACCGGGCTATATATATCAATCATCCTACCTAAGTATTGTGTTTCATGAGGCAATCCTAACCCACATATATCAATAGAAAGAAAGTTAATTTTTTACCATTGGATGGGGGCTTTTCCTAATCCAAGAGCCCATTGGATGGTTTGTTTCTTACATATTATAATCTCTTTCTTTATGTCTTGTTGTGTTAGGTTTAGATAAGATCTTTTGTGTTGACTTGGGTGAGATAGACATTGCATCTGTGAGGGGTCTAAACCCCATTTGTTTTTTTCATAGCAAACTTCATATGGTAATTTTTTTTTCCAGAACTTGGGATAAATTACTCATCAAAGTTGGAGCTATTTAGCTTCTACCATATGATATTAGGCTATCTATATCCCTTGTTTCATGAAAAAACTAGAGTTTTTGAGCTCTTGTGGCAATGTCCATACTTTCTTTTTTACTAGTTACCCTTTTGAGATCCCTATTATTCAAAAGCTTTGTCTCCCATTGACTATTTCTCTTGAGAGTCTTCCATTCTAGGCCTCTCTATGCTAGCTTGGCATATTTTCCCCTTTCTTTTTATCTTTCTCTTTCACTTGCATCCTATCAATAAAAAATTGTTTCTTCGAACTCCACTTCTCTTTAGGATTTTTCATGTTTAAGCCCTAAACTATCCACATTTCTTGAGATAGATTGAAACCTTCAATGTACTTAAAGAGAGGCATGGATACCTTTCCAAGGTTAATTCACTTAGATTGGAGGCATTAGACTTCTTATAGGGATTTTTGCTTTCTTTTGCTTTTTCCAACCCATTGTAGAGTTCTTTATGCTATTGTTTATGAAGAGTCTTCTCGGGGTCCATAGTTAGGTCATTTTCCCTTTCTTTTTATTGAGAATCCTTGAGAGATGGTGTAAATGTCTTTTAAGACAGTTTAAGAATATCCTCTTCGTTTCCATCTTGTTATTTTCATTTGTGTCTTTCTCTGGGCATGCTCTTTTTAGGTGCCCATAAGCTTTGCATATAGAGCTTCTAAAAGGAATGTTAACATAAATAATTATTGTCTATAAGCCCATTTCATTGTTATATCCATCCCATCTCGAAGTCCATCACCCAAATTAAGTTCTACATATATTTTTGTCATTATTGTTGATTCTTTCCATTTGGTTTTCTCATCAATGTTTAAGAATCTATCCATTTGGTCTCTTATTACTTTGCAACCCCTTCCTTGTCATTGTGCCAAAAGAAGGGATTAAAACTTTGCCCACAAAAGGAATGTTTTCAACTTACTCATTCATGGGTCAAAACAAGGATACCTTAATTTTATAGAAAGTATATAATTGTCCCAAGACCACTTATCTTTGCCTATGTTATTTATGTCATTACCATTCTTAAAAATGAAAATAATCAAATACAAAACATTAAGATATATCCACACTGTTGCTTTCAAACGTTTAATCCACATTGTTGCTTCCAAACTTTTACTATCCATTGGGATTAAGATTCTATTTTTACTATCCATTGGAATTAAGATTCTATTTTTTTAATGAAATATTTTTTCCATAAAATTTTACAATACCTTCTCTTAATATTAACTTTATCTTTTCATTAAAAAATAATCTCTTAATATTAACTTTATCTTTTCATTAAAAAATAATAATACATGTCCTCTTCTTCTTGCTTCCTCTCTTCAACCATGGCGACATGAAGACTATTTGAGAATCACATATTTAAGGGTTTTGAAATTAGAAAATCATGGATAATAGAGAACTCAAATCCATAGAACAATGCTTCCCTTTGAGCCTCCAAAGGTCTCTCTTATGTGCTTTCCTCTCGAGGGTAACTTGCCTCTCTTCCTTTAATATCTCGTGGTTATGGGTTTAAAAAACAATGGAAGGTATGGAAGAATAATGCTTATGCACTTCAAGGATTGAACTCCCACTTCTGTGATTGAACTCCCATTGATATGGTGAATGATATGCTCTAGATGGAATCATCTAGCTTGATAATATGGATCAACCACTAATTTTTGTGGTTTTCTTCAATGAAGTTATTTGTGTGCATCTGATAAATTGAAGAGAGACCTAAATATGTAGATTTATCATATTTTGGAATGATTTCAAATTGATCTTCTTTCTCAATGTCATAGGACTCATGAAGAGAGAACTAAATATGTAGATTTACCAGATTTTGGAATGATTTTAAATTAACCTTCTTTCTCAATGTCATAATACTCATGTTTTCATCCTTTGGGATGAACAACATTGCTTCTAATTTAGTTAGAATGTGTTTTTGGTAAAATTGCTCTTTTTTGGTTGTTCTAGACAAATATCTCCCCCGGGGCTTGGCCTCTACTAAGGTTTGTAGAGTTAATCCCATTTAAGCTAGAAAGCTCCTTGTATTAAATCTTCTTAATAAGTTAAACTCTAAGCACCTATTACTTTTTCTTATAAAGGTAAAATGACTTTTTTGCACATTGGGTTGAAAGAGAAATCCATCAACTCTTCTTCCTTGTTGAGTCTTTCTCTCTCTTTATTTTCTAAGGAAAATTTCACGGGGAAACCCAATGGATGTTTTTTCATATTCATTAATGACATCCTTAATAAACTTGTCATCGTAAACCAATGCTCCTCACCCATGAGGATTTGACTCGGGCACCTCTTGACATAGAACTAGTGAAATGCCCAACAACATCTTGAGCTAACCTCGCAAGGTCCCCCTTTTCTCTAGAATATTCGAATGGAGAGTGGCTCAATGAAGTGTGCGCAGGCTTCCCTGGTGAGTCGAGGACTCGGTGTGGCTTCTATGGAAAGAACCAGTACAACGGACCATCTCGGGCAAGCTTTTCAGCTGGGACATCCATGCTTTGCAATTAATGAGTGAGGCAAGGTTTCAACCACCCTTTCTCTTCTTCATTCATTCCCAGCAGGTACCAGGATTTATATCACGTTGAACCGACATCTAGAGAACACAATGCCCCCCTTCTAAAACTCAATTCGATGCTTTTGGCCTCCCCTTTGTACAGAATGATAAATGCTAGCGCTCATCCTCCAGGCCTACTCCTTGTGACCAGGTGCCAAGACCAAGGGCCTGATTCTGGGTGCTTTCGGCACTTCGGGATTCGAGGTTTCGAGAGGTGAAATGACGAGGAGTGCTTACTCCTCGAATTCCCGAATGGCGACATGGCACAAATGTGCGCCGCGTGTCCTTAAGATAAACGACTGAAGTAGCATCCGCTATTAAAAAGGGGGCCCACCTCATCCACAGGCTCGCTTGACGTGACCCGGCGCTGGGATCGTGGACTCGGCTCCAAAGGTGCTTCCGGCATTTCGTCGATCGACGATTTCAACTGCAATAAGCGGGAGGCTCTTTGTCTCCCGAAACACTGATCCCCGATACGTCGACTAGCTGCCACCTGTCCCAATTGGATCGGACGACCTAGACTTGTCGTGAAATATGGGAGCTATATCATGCGCTAAATCTCGGACAATGTGACAGCCCCAAAAAACCTGATGACCGTCGATCCACTTTGTAGGTGGATCTCGGTTGCTGACATCAAAACTTTGCCCGCTCGCTTGACTTGTGATCGGACAAGAGATTCTCCCGCGTTGCATTGGGGCGCTTCCCGTGTAACCTGCAGACCTGGGTATTTTTGAGCCCAAGACAAATAATGTCGCTAACACCTTTGAGCCTCCAAAGGTCTCTCTTATGTGCTTTCCTCTCGAGGGTAACTTGCCTCTCTTCCTTTAATATCTCGTGGTTATGGGTTTCAAAAACAATGGAAGGTATGGAAGAATAATGCTTATGCACTTCAAGGATTGAACTCCCATTGATATGGTGAATGATATGCTATAGATGGAATCATCTAGCTTGATAATATCGATCAACCACTAATTTTTGTGGTTTTCTTCAATAAAGTTATTTGTGTGCACATGATAAATTGAAGAGAGACCTAAATATGTAGATTTACCATATTTTGGAATGATTTCAAATTGACCTTCCTTTTCAATGTTATAAGACTCATGAAGAGAGACCTAAATATGTAGATTTACCATATTTTAGAATGATTTCAAATTGACCTTCTCTCTCAATGTCATAAGACTCATGTTTGCATCCTTTGGAATGAACAACATTGCTTCTAATTTAGTTAGGATGTGTTTTTGGGTAAAATTGCTCTTTTTTTGGTTGTTCTAGATAAATATCTCTCCCAAGGTTTGGCCTCTACTAAGGTTTGTAGAGTTAGTCCCATTTAAGCTAGAAAGCTCCTTGTATTAAATTTTCTTAATAAGTTAAACTCTAAGCACCTATTACTTCTTCTTATAAAGATAAAATGAAATTTTTGCACATTGGGTTGAAAGAGAAATCCATCAACTCTTCTTCCTTGTCGAGTCTTTCTCTCTCTTTATTTTCCAAGGAAAATTTCATGGGGAAACCCAATGGATGTTTTTTCATATTCATTAATGACATCTTTAATAAACTTGTCATCGTAAACCAATGCTCCTCACCCATGAGGATTTGACTCGGGCACCTCTTGACATAGAACTAGTGAAATGCCCAACAACATCTCGAGCTAACCTCACAAGGTCCCCCTTTTCTCTAGAATATTCGAATGGAGAGTGGCTCAACCGTTAGTGCTTGATTTAACCCTTTAACCTATGACCTCCCCATTCACAACACGCCTTAGGTGGATGGTTCAATTGATTGAGCTAACTTGATAGAATATTTTATATATAAGCCAAACTCAAAGGGTTACCTCAATTCATGGATACTCTTGTGTGAAAGCTCAAGGAATCAAATCCCATTAAATCCCTCAAGATTAACATAAATAGCCACTTTTTTTCAATGGAATACACATCTCGGGAAACCCTCAAAGTACTTCCCCTCATTTTGAGGATGGTACAAGAGGTAAACCGACCAGTTGCATTTTTGACAACCTAACCCGACGAGGACATCGAGTGAGGCCCAATAATATCTACAGAGACAACCAAATAAACGACTTGACCCCGAGATCTCCTGCTTGTAATTCAAAAAATTCAACCACTCGAGCTAACCCACTGGACTTAATATAAATAATCATTGCAAACACATTTTTTTTGTTTGTTTGATTAAATATAAGGAAATTGATAATTTGTCAAGATTACAAATAAAACCTAGATTCAAATCCAATTGACTACCATTATAAACCTTACGGTGAGTGTAACAACCTATAAACCACACCTAGGGTTGAGACGAAACCACACCTAGGGTTGAGACGTGTCTCAACCTGGGGTTGAGACGTCCCACCTGAAAAACTAAAATTTTAAGAAAAACACAAAAAGCCAATAAAGAATGTGGAAAACTTACTTCTAACCCTTCAAATTATTTATCCCCTCAACACTACTAACCAAAAACATTACACAAAATATCCCCTAACATAAATAACCACTACAAACCAATAACATTAGTAAGGTATGACCCCACTTACCCTTTGGGACCCCCAACGAATAGTGAAGCTCGCTCCATATCGAAGGGGAGTCCACATTTTAAAGCCGAAGAAAACAAAAATAATAAAAATAAAAAATGTTTTCATAGCCGTGAGATATTTAAACCCAAGAAATTGTTTGTAGCCACAAGTTGCGAATCCAACGGTTGGGACAATCTGCTCGTCTGAGACTCGGAGAGATAGGAAACGAGTAATAAAGGAGGCTAAAAGGAAGTAAGAAGGCGCATGTACAGTCGCAGGGTAGGGTTTTGATAGCACAAATTTGCGATAACTGTGCAGCTTAAATCCCTTAGATTGACCCCAAAGAAATTAAAGATCCATTGTACATGTCGATAGAGAGTTCTATCTCGGCAGGCATGGACGCGATCGCGTCCAAGAAGGAGCGGCTGCACAAGGCATTCCTGGAGCTGCAATCCCATTCTTCGTCCCTGGTGAACTTCAACGTCAAATGGGAGGAGCTCGAAGATCACTTTAACGAGCTGGAGAAGGTCATGAAGAAGCGCTTCGAAGAGCTCGGACAAAAGGGGAAGGAAGAGCTCGGACAAAAGGGGAAGGAAGAGCTCGGACAAAAGGGGAAGGAAAATGAAAAGGAGAAAAAGCCCGCCGCAGAAAAGAGCACTGGAAAAACTAAGAAGACCTCGGAGAAAAAGTCCGCCGCAGGAAAGAGCACTGGAAAACCTAAGAAGACCTCGGAGAAAAAATCTGCCGCAGAAAAGAACACTGGAAACCCTAAAGAGACCTCGGATAAAAATCCCGCTGCAGAAAAGAGCGTTGGAAACCCTAAGAAGACCACGCTAGCCTTAAAAGACGATGTGAAGCCGCGCCCGGAGCTGAAATCTCTATGCGAGAAAATGGACGGCGAGGGCCTCAAGAAGTTCCTGGCCGATTCCCGCAGTGAGGTCACAGAGCTCCGTAACGAAGTCCCCGCGGCGTTGAGATGTGCCCCGAACCCGGCCAAGCTGGTTCTACAAACCCTGGAGGGTTTTCATCCGTTCGGCCTTGGCAAGAGACCGTCTACGAACCATGAGAGAGTTGCTTGTGATTTGCTCTTGGAGTCCCTTCCTTTCGTTTTGTCGCCGGACGAGGTGTCGGAGGAGGAAAGAAAAGACGCACAGAAAATTGCTGCTGCATGGAAACCTAAACTCAACCTCGACGCTGATTCCCCGTTCACTATTGTGAGGGCACACGCGTTCCTGCAGCTCTTGGTTTCTTACGGAATTTCGAAGGAATTTGAGGAGGATGACCTTCTTGAGATAGTCCTTCGCATTGCCCGTCACCCGAAGGTGAACGAGCTAATCCGTGAGCTTCAAATCAGTCACAAGGTACCAGGTTGGTGGACTTTGCCTTTTTTGTTTCAGCCGGCCTTTAGGTTCAGTTTAATTTTTGTATTAGGCAAATTTTGCCCAGGGTTATATTGTCAGTTCACACTGTATACTTTATATGCAATATAAAAGTTATACCATTCATCAGCAATTAGGGTAGGAATTCGCTATTTTGTGCGCTTCAGTGTGTTCTCCCGTGTTTCCGTAGTGGTTTGTTTCAGTATTTATTTGTGTCTAAAGTAATCTTCTCTTCTGTTCGGCACCGAAACTTCTCAGTTTCTAGCATATTTTTGGCTGTTGCATCTTATTTTATATTTTCTATATCTTTCTTTCTCTTGCACCTTCTTTTATAATTTCTTCTAGCGATAGACGGTCTTCTATTTTTATCCTGCACTCAGTATTGTTCTAGAAGTTGCTTTTCCACTCTCACTTTTCGTTACCTACACTCTTGAACTATTTAGTTCACGTACTTTCGCTGTCATTTCTTGGACATTGATAAACTCATCTTATCGATTTTCGTTATATAATTAGACCAGTCATCTATAACATCTTATTTTATCTATCTTCATTATATATTTAGACCACACATCAGTAGCAGCTCGTAGTCGAGGTTCTGCCTCGGCCTTTAAAATGACTACCATCCTTAATTTGACAGTCTGTTCAGAACTCGTTTACAGCAAAATCCGTTCACCTGTGTATACGCACTTCATGGCTACTCCCTTAGTTTGTAGATTTGAGCAGATGATTCCTTAAAATTCTGGCCTATGCAGCCCCCCTTTTTACAATGAGCTGTGAACATGCATCTCCTGTGGCTTCCCTCCTAGTCAGGTTTTCCTTTTTTTGTTTTGTTAGTAAATGGCTCTTTCTTAAGGAAATAGATTCTACCTTTGGCTTAGATGGCCCAACTGGAGAGGCTATTCTACCAAATTTTCCCAGTATTTGCACCTGGCTTCATCTGTTGAGATACTCGGTATCTGTTGCTTGTCAAGGATGCCAAGACTTCCACCAAATCTCAGATGTGGTAGTTAACTCTGCTGGCCAAATTAACACAGCTATGTCTTCATCGAACCTAGGTGTGAGCCGTCAAAGACTCAAAGTACATTGGTTTAACCACTTGACTACAACCCACTGGACACCTTGTAACCTGGTATAGGTAAAACGTTGCAGCAACTTTGTTTTTTGAACAGTTTTTAACTTTTTATTTGAACTTTAAAATGGATAGAATTTTAGGATATGCATGGTTCAAAATTGTGTGCTGTTTGTGTGTGTGCATGCCTAGATTAGAGCTTAATTTAGAGCCTGTTTTAGAGCCGTGTATGGAATTTAATGTTAATGTTTGATGTCTGCTCTCTGATTCTGGTCTTACAGATCTTCAAGGCATAGAAAGTGAATCTGTGTATGGATTTTAATATTAACGTCTGTTGTCTGCTCTCTGACCCTGGTCTTACAGATCTTCAAGGCATAGAAAGTGAATTTGGACTTCAATCCTTATAATTTTTCCTTTTGATAGTTTTTTCTTGATAGAATTGTGACTTTTTCCTTGTGATAGTTTTTTCTTGATAGAATTGTGACTTTTTCCTTGT
>ML817858.1:201615-251554 GCA_009831015.1 Picea engelmannii | reverse complement strand
CATGCTTACCCTTACTAGCCTCTAGATGCATAGCTTGTACATACACCTTATCAATGTTAGTAGGGTTAAACATTAAAATAGTATGATGAAGATATGAGTCCATGCCACCAATATACTTCAGAAGAGTTTCATGGGTATACAACAAAATACCTAAGGATAATGCCTTATTTTTGAATTCATGTGTGTATGCTTGAATATTCTAGCCTTTACCCTATCTAAGATGTTACCATTCTATCATTTCCATTTGCGTATAATCTAGTGGATAGATTGTTTTCTTATCGCCTTAGTAAAATTATCCCAAGAAGAGACAAATTTACTCTTTTGAACAAGATAAAATTACATCTTACTCTCCCACCATATCAAGGTTGTTCCACTTAGTCGAAGAGTAGATAACTATATCCTTTCATCTTCATTCACAATCTTTTGAACCCTGCAATATACCCCTATTTTCTTTATCCAATTTTCCAATTTCTCGACATTCAATTCTCCATCATAGGTTGGAAATTCAAAATTTCCATCCAATTTTAATAAAGGAATATTATGATCATACTTCTTAGAGGAATTATTTCGACAAGAAGAATGTTCTCTTTATTTAGAAGAAGAAGATGATGAGGATGGTGAGGGGGGTTCCAAAGGTCCACTACCTTCTCCTCCTCCTTTTCCTTTTACCGAAGATTCCCCACTTATGAGATTTTGAATTCTTCGTTGCAAATAATATATTATCTCTCTCATCAAGAAAAATGTATCCATCATTTCTTCTAGACTAATGGGAGGATCTTTTCCTTCCTTTCCTTCGAAATCCATCTTATGCTTACAAAGTATTCTTTCAATCTCAGACTTATAACTTGCAATCTTTCCTTTACCAAGTTTGTGTTTGGCTCTTGTAAGAATTCACTTGAAAACACTTGTCAAACCTTGCTCTAATACCAATTTGATCCAAAAAATCCTTAGATGCTGATAAACTTTAAATACATATACACATCCACTTGATCTTTGAAATAATAGTGATCACTTGATTGATTGCAATTACATGTGAAATACTTATCTAACCACATACACTTTAATGATAAATAACTTGCAAATATTTGAGCAAAAAAATGAACAACAATATTGAAATCATATACACAAATTTGATAATGGAGTCCACCCAATTTGGGCTACGTCTCTGGGTGTGCTTGCAATAAAGACATTATTTATTAATGCTCAATTCTTTTTGTTTTACAATGACCTTTTTACATATTTCTCAAATGAAAAAAAGGAATTCACCATTGGATTCCTTACGAAAAATCATGAAAAATGAGTATAAATTTTCTGAAATTCCATCAAGGGACCTCTCAACATGATTTACACTATAGCCTCAAATCCTATGTACCCTTGGGCACACACTTCGAGACAAAACTATGCAATAATGAATGTTTGTACCATCCTCTTTGGTTGCGTGCCATTAAATAGGGTGTTCCCATTAACTCCCCTCCAGATTCCATGCTACCCTTTAACTATTATTTAAGGTGTATTTGTAACCAACTAGAGTTGGAGGAATGTTTGTTAGTGAAGCTTGTTAGGTCGTTGCCATAGTTGGTAGGTCAAGGGTTCAAGCCCCACCGAACACCGACCATTTCATGGTTTTTGTTATAAAATTTAATATATATATATAATATTTGGTTGCATATATTTTTAACACCCCGTAGAATATGATTTACGGTTACATCATTCTAATAGAACCATGGACTAGGGGTCAAGGGATTAGGTCCTCGACCCTTTTTACCACAAAACAAATCTTTACACAAGTTTAATTATATATGAAAATGTATATGGTTAAGTGGCAAGTGTGAGGTGTATTGGTAATGGGGATTTGTTAAGGTTTATGGAGGTCATGGGTTCAACTCTCATCGACTCCCATAAAATTTTACATAAACATGACCATAAAGGCCAATGGGAGAATGCAATGTGGAAGCCTCTCATTGGCTTATCTATGCCACTTATCAACCTATGATTGGACCACTTGGCTTGTATGATCTTCCCAGTCACCTTCCAACTGATCATGCCACATCACCTACCTGTGTTGTACGATCATGTGCTACACGTCACCCTTTCTCCTCTGCTAACTTTGACCTTTGACTTAGTTTGGCTCAAAATTTGACTGGCCATATATTTTTCATACAAACTACATTTGACTTGCCATTTCCTTCATTGGAAAGTTAACAAAGAGATCTATGCATCGATGTCATTTTCAAGAGAATTTGGGATGATCGAATTTTGAGCATTTCTGAACCATTCTGGACCTATGTGCACGTTCTGGATCCTCCTAGACCTCTGTGAGCATTCCCAGGTCCTCCTAGATCACACATTGTCAACATCAATTGTCGAAAACTACATATATCAATAAAAAACAAGTTAATTCAATTATAAAAACAATAATAGAGGTTGGTTGAATTTATAGCGTCAACATCCATCTTATACAATGTATCAAGATCCTTTTTCATTCATCTTCCTATGAACAACATTCATATGTGCATAATTTGTCTAAATACATACCTCTCCTAAAAAAACTCATCTATACCATATTTTCATCAAAGAAAAAAAAATATCATTCTTTATTCCATAAACATCCTAATATGTCATTCTTTATTCCATAAAAATGTGACTATTTATTTCGCAAATTCTTTGTACACCATTATAATGATGAACCATGAAGCCAAGAAGGAAAAGTGATGATGAAATACCCAATAAATAAATATTTTTTTTTAAAAACCAAGTCATTGTTTGCATTTCCCTTATAGAACATAGTATAGGCATGTATAAAACATAGTACATGCATGTATAGAACATAGTAGATAACACATTACATTTGACACAATTTTCTAACAAGGTATGAGCTTGAATAGTTCCATGCATTTTTTCTTTAGGCTTTAACCACTTTGTTGGAAGCTATATCAAGCTCCATATATCTATCATATGATGGAATATTAAGAAATAAAGTTTTTATTTTCCATAATAAATGAAAACCATTTATTAACTTGCAGAAAATAGTTTAACCTTTCAAAACACCATCCATTCCTAGAAATTTAGTTATAACATCCCTTACTTTTATTAACATATCTTTATATGCTTCCCACTGAATAAAATTTCCATTTGTTTCCCAACATGAAGCTAGTCCTATTTCAACTAATTCCTTGTATCTTCTCATGAAGGTTTCGATACTTATTTCAATTGAACTACATTTATTTTGAGGTTGTTGATCCAAATTATTCTTTGTTAATACATTTGTAGCATCCATAATTATAGAAGTACGATCGTTGACACCCAAATCCTTTAACTTATTCCAAGTCATAGAGTTAAGGTTTTCGGGAAGAGATAACATTTTTGTTATAGACTCGACATTGATACTGTTGGACTTTATAGGCTGACCTGGGTTCTACTTTAGTTCTCCAACAAAACCCTTATTGTCTTTCTGTGCAAACTCCGACTACTTTATCTCTAACCATATTTCAATTTCTTGCTTCGTAGGATTCCATGGCCTGAACATCCCTTTCTACCACTGCATATTCTTTACCAAACCCCTTCCTAGCTCTCCTTCTGAGTTCTATCCAACAACAAAACCATTTGTTGGACTTTATAGTCTGACCCTGGTTCTACTTTAGTTCTCCAACACAACCCTTATCATCATCGACCCTTCTGGTAAACCAAAAGGCTACACCACGCATAGAGTACATAATGTATTCTCACCTGAGATGATTTATGGGGGACTGTAGGACATAGATGTCTGCAATCATGGAAGGGATTGGGGGATTTTCTTTCCAACATGAATTCTATTATACTATTCATAATATCCATTCATTAATTCATTTTCATATTTAATCTAATGCGCATTATAAATAAATAATCCATTCATCTATCTAACCATTCAAAGATAAATTCAGAACCAATAACACATTGGAACACATTGCACACATGGTTTTATCATGGTTCACCCCCCTGGGGCTACGTCCACACATATATTCTTCTTCTTTATTCTTATTCATCAAAAGGGCGCTGCGCACATTACATCATAGTAAAGAGTAGTGAGGCGGACCAAGATCACACCAAGATCCACATCTTGTGTCCTTAACCTCAGCTACTTTGACCTCATCTGAGCTCTGCAACTCTCAAAACAAACTTCCAATCCCAAAAACTCCAAAATAGGTTCTCCAAAAAATACTTGTCGCACTAACCTTCTAACAATGAAATCTTAGATAATTCTGATCCTCCTCTAATATACCTCATACCCCTTATTTATATTACAAAAATTGGTTACAAACCCTTACATTCCATCCCAAAATCCTAACCCTAAGTAGGCTAGGTTTGTCCACATTTGCGTCGGATTTCCATAAATCATGTCGCGCGCGCTGCTTTTCCTCAAAATGTGGCATGTTGTTTTTCCTTGATCACTGTGATGTTCTCCAAAATTTTCTTCTCCAGCAGGTCCCCAACACTAACATGTGGCTCGTCCCGAGCCACTGAGCCTCAGTGCACCTTCTTCAATGCTATCTCAAGCACATGAAACTTCTTTGCTAATCCTGTCACTTTCTCTTTGGCCTCTGCACTCTTCCCTACTAGTGTCTCCAAACCTTCTGTTGTTATATGCTCTATCAACACTTCTCTTCTTTCGGTGAGTGCTTGTTCCCATATTACCTTCTCTTTTTGGAGTTCATCTATCATCCCTTCTGCTTGTTGTTGAAATGGCTCCAACTGAGCATTCCTTGCTTGTTTTTACTCCTACGCAATATTTACTTATGTCTGCAAGTTCATCAATTCCTGTGTTGCCTTCATTCTTAGGGATATATCCATGGTTTTCTGTCTCTTCTTCAAATCCTGAACCACCACATTCATTTTTTCCTCCCTTTGCTCTAACTATTGGATCTTTTCATCCTCTTCTAGGATTGTCCAAATATGTGCAGTCATATTATATAGTTATGCCACTTCTTTAACCTCTCGTGATATACTCTCTACGTGCATAGTAGCCTCTTTCTCTCTCTGCTCTCTCACTTCTTGAGGTGTGCTTAGAGTTAAATTCTATTTTAACTCTTCTATTTTTTTTCTTGTATCTCTCCATGGTCTGTGAGATTTGTTGTATCTTCACTTTTGTTGTAACCTCATGTTCCTATGCGTAGTCGAGTATACTTATGTATGCCTCTATGAGATTCTTCTCCAAATTGTTTGCGCGCTACTTCTCTTCCTCCTTTTCCAGTGTGATTTTCTCACATTTCACTTGTAGAATCTCCTTTACCTCACGATCGATCGCTAGGTTGGTGGCATCCTCAATAGATCTAGATTGCACTTCCTACATTACACTTTATTGAAGTCCATATAAGGATTTTGTGGGTATTTTTTCCATGACCAAATCCATATATTTCATGTCCTTTACTAGTATCTATGTTGTATGTTCATCCATATCCAACATTTCTTGTGTGACTGTGAATTTGGCACTGCTCACTACTCCTGTCTTCACGGTCTCTTCCTGATCCTTCTGCAATGATGTTTCCTATTCTTTCTTTGTCTATTGCGCTGTTGGATGTTGCGTTGTATTGAGTTGCAGTCTATGCAAGATGTCATGTACTTCTACTATTTTTTCCATGATCTCCTCCCTTTGTGCCTCTACTACACGTACTACATCCTCTCCTTTGCCTTGGAATTTGTTTTCTTCCAACTCAACATCATCCTCTGTTATAGTGATCGTTGGAGGAGTTTTATGATACTTCATCTTTTTCTTGATTTCTGCCTTTTGTGCTCCAGTTCTCTTCTTAGTTAGTGTTGAGGTTTGCGCCTCAGTTTTCATGTTTTTTGTTTCCCCATATTTTTCTTCCCGAGGAAGAGAACTATCCTTCTCGCCATATCATTTGACTTCTGTCCTTGATACTGTCTCTTTCTTTATGATATTTTTCTTGCCTGCACTGCTTCCTGAAGCTTGGTCGTGCTCTGAATCCTTCCTAGTATTTTCAGCTGGACTACTTGTCTTTTTGGATGTCCCTACCTTTGATGGCTCTTATTTTTAGTTCCTTTCTTTTGTGTTGTTGGCACCTTCCACTGCACAAGCCAGTCTTTCACAATCCAGTCTACCTCTTCCCTTGATGTGCAATATCTCAATTCCATCCACTTCTTCTTTGGGTCTCTTGTGGCCTAGATCCATAAATGATGTCTTGAGGCTTTGAAATTTGCAATCCATTCATTTCATTGCACCACTTCTACTGGGATCCTCTAGACATTGGTTTTATTTTGTTGCATATCCTCCAAGAACATGACGAATACTGCGTTGTTAGCCTATTGGTTCTTGGGGTCCTTTGCTTCCATAATGTTTCGTAGTCTGTTGTATAACATTTTTCCTTCATGTTTAGAAAAGATGAGAACTTGGCCTCCTTCTAGCCCACCAATGATATCAATATTAGCAACCAGGAGTAATGGAATTTCATTACATTATCCTATACGTCTCTACAATCTACCATAAATTTATTCAACAGGTATGGTGCCCAGTTGAATACTACGCCCTTTGTGCACTGCATAACTATTTCTATCACTCCTGCCAGGCTTCTTCCTTTTTTCACTTTCTCAACATTTTGCAGGCCATCCGTTTTGTATCAAACTTTGTTTTGATTGTTAATGTCCTTGATGATTAATCCTTGGGTTCCCCTATTTGTCTCGAACTATGTTTTCACTTCCTCTGCAATTTCCTTCTCTCTAGCTTTATTTTCCAGATAGTCTTCGAGATTTACCTCATTGGTAGGAATCCCTATGATATTATCTATGAGATCCAAGTCAATGGGGACCAGTCTATCCATCCACATGATACCTCTATGTACCCTGGCTAATAACGTTTTCACATAGAGTCCCACATTTTTACCACGCCCAAAATGCGGTATTTCCAACAGATTCATTGCGCTCGAATTATAGAGATCTGTAACCGACTGAGCGAGCTCTAGAATAGGTTTCTTTAGGGGGCCTACCTCCCCCCTGTTCTCCAAGTATGTTCTTGTGCGAGGTTTGGAAACTTCGTTGTGTCAATTATGTCATGATACACATACTTTATCTTCGACACCTTCCCTAACATGTCTTCCACTACAACTACAACATCTGGAAGATGGGGTAATATAATTTCCACCACGCTTGGTGATTTCCTCTTTTGACCCATGGCTAGGTTTTCCTCTGTGGATTCATCCTCGAGTTATTCTTCTTCTTCTCCCTCCATTTCCTGTCGACCTTTGACTTCTTCTATGACTTGTTGTTTTTGTTTTTCCTTTTCTGTAGGGTTTTTGAAACTAGGGTTCGTGCTTCCATTAGGGTTTTATGCGCTTTGACCCACTTGCACTTGTTCCGAAGTTGAGATTTATTCCTATAATCTGGTGGGACTGATTGATTCAGTCTCTCATGTTTTTACATCCTCCATATCCACAAAATTCTCTGGTTCTTCCATTCATTCTTTCTTTCTACCAGACTGTCAGGTTATTCGTACAAATCGTCTAGGAGCACCAACTTTCATGGGTTCCATCAAACTATTCTTGCACTCAATCGATTGACTTCTCCTATTTATCTATCACCCTTTGCTCATTCTCTCAAGTTCTTGGTTTCTCAAAATTCTCTAAGTGTCGAACTTTCCCGTGCTTTTCCCTTTTTATAGACCCGATCATTAATGTTTTGTCTTATTTTTCACTTTTTCCGGTCATTTGCGCAGTGTCTAATTTTCATACGCATAGTCTTCTAAATTATGTCGCACTAGTTGTTGTGGGATTTCATTCGTGAATTACTTATTCCTCATAATTACTTATTTTTTTCTTTTTCATCATTGCTTTTCCTTTTGTCTTCCTTTTTCTTCTTTTAGCTCGTACTATTTACAATATGTACAAGTCTAATTGTTGCGTTGCAACTATTGAGAGTTAGTAGGTCGATTGTCCCTATATAGTTTCAGTCGAATACCACTCACCATTCCTTCCACTTCCTTTCCTTTTAAGTCTTGTAGTTGTACAAAAACTCCATCTGTAACAAACTTTATCTGATATGGCCCTAGCCTATGCATTCTGAGCTTCCCTCGGTGCTGTAAGTATTTACTGTCATAGCGGAGAACCAAATATCCTTCCTTAAACTTCTTCTTCTTGATATGATTTTTAGGCCATGCTTTATAATTTTCCTTCTATACCTCTTGATGGAAACCTGCTATGATTTTTTCCTCTTCTAATTCCATCAGTTGAGCCAATCTTTCTTGCGCTACACCATTTTATGTCATATATGTAATTGCTGCAATGTGCGGACTTGGAATTAAATAATCTAGGAGAACTACTGCCTCCTGTCCATATAACAATCTAAAGGGTGTTTGTCCTATTAATTTCTTGCAGGTAGTTATATAAGCCAAAAGTACCGTTGGTACCTTCAAATCCCAATCATCTTTGTTTACATTGCAAATTTTTGTCAAGGAATTCTCCAAAATAATGTTGAAGGATTCCATTGTTCCATTTTCTTGAGGGTGATAAGGAGTACTCTTCTAGTGGTATGTCTTAAAATATTCAAGCATAGCCTCAGCCTCAATTGTACTGTTGATGAAGTGAGTCCTATGATCACTCATTAATATTCTTGGACATCCAAATCTTATCACTACATTCTCAAATAGAAAGTGTGATGTAGTCTCCGTGCTACAATCCTTTACTGGTGTTGCCTCTGCCCATTTGGTCAAGTATTTCATTGTTGTAATAATATATATGGCTCTTGATCTTCTTGTTAGTGGATTAATTGGACCTACAAAATATATTTCCCATTTATCGAACATTTTTAAAGTAACCTGTGGTTTTAGTGGTATCTCATCCCTCCTGGATGGCTTCCCAACTCTTTGAAAAACATCACACGTATGACATTATTCCTTTGAATCCTTATGAACTTTTGGCCACCATAATCCTATGAGAAATACCTTCTACATGGTATCTTTTCCTATGTAGTGTCCTCCTACAATTACTTCATGCACTTCTGCCAAAATAATGGGTTTTTTATGCTTCATCACATATCTGCTCAAAAAAATTTCTTCTCCAAGCTTGTATAAATGATCTACAATTAACTGATAATATGTAGCTCTGACCACCAAATTTTTCTTCTGCGTAGTAGTAAATTCTCTTGGTGCAAATCCTGTACTCAAAAAATCAATAATGTCAGCAAAATATTCATATGCAATTTGTATTGAAAGCAATTGTGCATCTGGAAAGTAGTATTCCAAGTTATTGGGATCTTATCCATTTGTTATCCTCGATAGGTGATCTTCTCTCGCATTCAATATTCCAGGCTTCACCACAAATTCAAAGTCAAATTCTTGAAATAGTAACAACCATCTGCATATCCTACCCCCCACACTGGTTTATTGACTAAGTGTTTTAGGGATGAATGATCTGTAAACATCTTAAAATGTTGTCCTAATCAGTAATGTCTATATTTCTACAAATAATACACCATTTCTAATCCTTATCTTTCTGTAGTGTTGTAGTTCTACTCTGAATCTGTCAACTTTCTCCTTGCAAATGCAATATGGTGATCTATATCACCTTTTACTGGTTGGGTTATTACTGATCCTAATGCAATTGCAGATGCATCTACATGCACATGAAATTATTTATCCCAATCTATAAATACTTAAATCGACACAATAATCATCTTCTTCTTCAAAATATTAAGACTCTTTTGACATTCATCATTCCACTGGTACTTAGTATCCTTCTTCAACAACTTCTCCATTTGTGAAATGATCTATGCATATCCCCTGATGAATTTTATGTAATACTCTATATGTCACAATGTACTCTTCAACTGGTGTACTGACTTTGGTGGTGGTAAGTTAACTATGACAACAATTTTAGCAGGATCAACCAATAGACCCTGTTTACACACCACATGTCCGAATAAAATTCTAAAAGGTGCAATCAAAATACACTTCTTAATGTTTAGTGATATCTGACATTGTTTGCATCTGTCCAACATCAACCTTAATACTTCAATATAATATTTGAGTAAACTGAACATTATCTAGTCATCCAAGTAAACGTCCAAAAATTTGTGAATAAAATCCTTAAAAGATGCTACTACTACCCTTGAAAAAATGGTTGGTTCATTCTCCAATCCAAATGGCATAACTGTATACTAAAATAATCCCCACTCTATAGAAAATGTTTTCTTGTGTCTATCTTCTGTCGCTATCTTGATCTGGTGATAACCTGGAAATCCATCTCTAAAAGAATACAATTCTTGACCCCCTACGTTCTCCAAAAATTCATCTGTAAAAGGAGTAGGAAAGAGATCATGTAGGAAAGCATCATTCAAATTTCTCAAATCTACACAAATATTGATCCCTCCTTTCTTCTTTTCTTGCACCACCATGGGAATGATCAAATTTTGACTCTTCTAAAGGTTCTATAACACTATCTTCTAGCATCTTTTCAATTTCTATATTTACCTTCTCTTTGTATATTGAATTCAATCTATATGGCCTCTCTCTCATAGGTATTGCTTCTGTTTTCAATGGGATTTCCATCTCTCCTAGCTCTCCTACTAGCCCCTTGATCTCTAAAACTTTTGTTGGAAATAAGTTACTGTACTCACGCAATATTTCTGTGATCTTTTCTACTGTATGATGATCCCAATAATATCCAATACTAGCCATCTTTGGGTTGTCTACAGTTCCAATGTTGACCTTCTTAACATTTAAAGGTGAAGCATAATCTTCTGAGTTTGATTTGGGACCTTATACTTCTCTTTCACCTTCTACTTCTGGGATTTGGATATTGCGTGGATTGCCTTCTTTCATTTCTTGTGTTTCTGCTACGTGATAACAATGAAACAATTGTTTGACTGTTTGACTAGCCTACCTCTGAGATGTTGGAATTATTTCAAACTTTGGTTCTTCAACTATCATGTCTCTTACCTCTTTCAGCACTGTGTCCATCTCTGGACTGTCATGTTCAAAGTAAAATGTAACTACAAATCTTCGTTGTATTTCTTCCCATATGGCATTTTCTCTGTGTTGTTCCTGTTATGTGTACCAGTTCTTCAGAATTCTTTCTAGTGTGTTAATAAAATGGTGTGTCCATTCTTCTGGTGGTACTAATCTCCACTTAATTATGCACCTCTCTACATGTTCTTGGGGTTGTCCAAATCCTTCATATTTCTCCTCATATTTATGTTCCTGTTCTGTGTTGAATCTGATGTGCAGTAACCTTTTTCACTGAAACCAATTATTGATATTTTCCTTTTGTGTACCCCACCATCTTTCAGGTGTAGATTTTAAAGAAATATATAGTTTTGGTAATACATGGTTTTCCATAAATTCTATCTCATATTTCATAAAAAATTCTTCTAAATCATTTAGTCCATACAAAGTGGGAGGTTCTCTTACCTCTGTACCAACCCATCTTAACGCATGCATCATTCCGGCACATCTCTTGGTAGATAATTCATGTAATCGTTGTTGCCATTTTTCTAGTCCTGTGTCATATTCTGAAGCACAATAACTAATACTCCTCCAACTAAGCATGTGATTTGCAATTGGCTTGATATAATATTCTTCACGTGTGGTAGTTCTGTATAGTTGATTCACATCTTCTGTAAGGATATTGTCCGTCGTAGGCTCCACATACCTACCTCATTCCGAGGGATCCAATGATGTAATAAATATGTATTCTCCTGACTCAGATAACGTATTCCTTGTCTTCAAATTGATAATAGCTCGATTATCAAAGGCTATGGTGAAGTATTGTCCACTATGTCTATTAATTCAAAGTCAACCATGGTGCGCACACCATATAGATCTACTGGAATCCACTTCAACCTTCCAATTGGAACCACTCTGTGCTGATTTTCCATATTCAACTGAATAAGTGAATACCCTAATTGTGGTTCTCCCATAGCTTCCCAAGTTTTATTTGGAAAGACATTGACTTGAGATCCTAAGTCTAGTATAATATCCCCCATATTGAAATCTCATATGTTAGCATTCAATATGAATTCCCTACTGGTTATTCTCTTCTTTCAGACATGATTTACCCTTTTTACCCCTTCTTCCCCAGGATTACACTTTTATAATAAATTATGCAGTACTTGTAAGGAATTTTTACCTCTCAACAATTTGACACAAGCTTCCAAAAAGTTTCTTAAGTTACTTACTTGTTTTGAAGACTTCTCTTGATTGGTTTGATCAAATAATGAGGGCATGTCATATATTGGTATATCATCTACTGGCTTTTTTCTTGAAGAGGACACAATATTTTCCTTCAAGATCTCTTTTCTAGATTCTTTGAATATCTCTTTCTCTTTGCACGCATCAAACTTCTACTCTGGCATTGTATTCTTCCTAACCCACTGATATGGGTCTTGATCCTTCTTGGCTAAATATTATCCTGTATTGGCTCCACATTTAATCATTATGTTATTCTTCTTCTTGTCTTATTATTTGTGTTCCACCCCGATCCATTGCACGTTATAATTAGTTTGGTTCCTCTTGTCTTGTATTTTGATCAACAGTGTTGGACAATCCTTTGTTTCATGGTCTGCTGCATGACAATACATACATGTCACAGGTGGTTGTGGGAAGTCTCTTGCATAGTTCCTTGGTTTTTGACAGTTATGAAACATTAATGGTCCTCGACCTCCTCCAAATCCTCTTCCTCCAATACCTCCTCCTCTGAAGCCTCTTGAGTTTCCTTGGTTATCTCCGTGCGGTGTGTTATACTAAGGTCCTTGATTATACTACAATTGTGGGTTGTTGTACTGTTGTGGTGTTGCACACTGTTTTGCAGGGTTATACTGTTTTTTCCCTTGATATTGCTGCATATTATACTTTGGTTGTGATTAAAACTACTACGTGAGATTGTACTGTGGTTGTTGTGTAATGTTATATTGTGGGTGATGCGCAGATTTTCATGTTACATGTTCAAAATACACCCTGTATGTATCTACAATCCTTTCTTTCATCATCTCCAATTTTCTACAGTGCTTGTCCTCGTGTCCATCTAACATACAAAAGTTACAATATGTATTCTTCAGAACAGTCTGATATTTCTACATCAAGGGGAAATGATAGGGATCATGCCCATGTGTTTTGAAAATCTCACACTATGGTCCTCCTGAAGCGAAAGGGTTTGGCATACCGACTCCAATATAGTGTGAAAATAATGGACACCCATTCTTATGATGACCTTCTATTCTGCACATTGTACACCAGACATCTTCTCTTTTCTACTTTCCCTTTTTCTGATTTAGCTGGAATGTTAAGTTCTTCAGATATTGCTTCAATTCTTCCACAACTGGATCTGTATTCTTGTGTTAGTTTTTCTCTAGCTATAAGGCTTCCTGGAGGGATTCTCCCCGACTTTTGAATTTCTGCTATCTCAAAGGATACTTCAAGTGTGGTAATAAATAATTAACAAAAAATGCCTATGTTGTGTATCAGTAATAGTGTACTTTAACTTACCTTTTAACTTCTTCAATTTATGTTCCACTTCCCAGACTGATTCTCTTGGTTTTTGCTTGATTTATATCATTTCATTCATAAATTGGTCATCTGAAAATGGCTTCTAAAATTCATTTATTAACTGCCTCTTCACATCTGCTACAGTTGTAGGTGTTCTTGTTGGGTTATTTGTTGAGAGACCCATGTACCAATATAATGTGTGGTCTCAAAAAGTGATTGCTAACAATGCAACCTTTGTATCCTCATCTCTAATCTTATTTGCTTCTCATATCTTCTCACACATGAACACAAGTTTTAATGGGTCATCTAACCTGTCCCCTCAGAAGTTTGGTAACATGATGGTTGGATCTTGTCCCATCATTATGGAATTTGTTGAATTGCCACCTCTGCACTGTTACAAGGAAAATATCTCTATGGCTAGGGTAAACCACCACAGATGGATATGACTGCATAAATCAACTCTATCCCAAAAAAATGCTATATAAACCAATGTGCAAGTGAGATAAGAAAGGGACCTACCTCGTCCATATGTTCGATGATGTCCACCGTTGAGCACTTTGACCCAAAGCTTTATACCTGCAACAAGTTCTCAACAAACAAGCAGAGCAAGCATATAGTGATAATATAAAAGGTTAGCACATTAGATAGCATAATTCATTAATATACAAAACAAACATGCCCATGGATAATAACTCATATATTTGAAAGATATCAATTGGATGGGAAGAGAGTATTTCTATTAATAAATGATCAACAAAAGTGAAAATATTACAGACTTCCATGTCGACACAGTTTGTAACTGAGAAACCAAGTTCCTTACATCCAGGCCTCCACCACTTCAATCATCCACCAAAGGCAAGCTCATAGAAGGGAGACGATGAGGTTCTCCATCAATAAGGAAAGATCTTGGGGGATGAACACTGTGTTCAGACTTAAAGGAAAAAGGGATGCAGACTCAATATGAAGTAATAATTTCTCTAGAGTAACTTTTCCCTCAAAGTTGAATTCTTTCTCTCTTTTCCATAGCTCATAATTGGCCTCTTTATAGCCTTCAAAATGCAACTGAAGGGCCAAGAAGGAACGTTTCTAGTATATGGAAGGTCAAGGATCAGAGATATCCTGTCGTGACATGGAAACCCGACATTTAATTTTTATTTTTTGGCACAAATCCTGATGTACACGGGTTGTAGTGGAGCAGCCTGCGTATACACTTGTTGTATAAGGTGTAAGATGCGTACAAGTGGAAAAATTTGTATTTTGTCCTCTAGATTCTAGTAACAGGGAAGGCAAGTCTGCATAGGGAAATAGAATAACGCCCTCTCTGCAAAATTACATAGGGTGAGGCAAATCTTTCTCTAACAGATGTCCACTAATGAGTGAGGTCAGAGGAGTATCTGCGATTGTCAAAATACATTATAAATAACCCAGAAGTGGAGTGGTAGAGAACTAGCTGGACGAACTCAATTGCTCATTACATTCTGCACTGACTTTGCATACATGGCTTCAAAAAATACACTGCAGATCCATGTGAAAATATACCAAACAAGTGTCTGTGGCCATTAATAGGAAAATACAAATGTGGTTACATGCCAATAGCTATCATAGTCACAAAAAAGGCCTTGTAGAACCAGTCTCAAAACCAATATGAAGATATCTATATACTGTGGATTACAATCTGATCTCCCATGATCACTAAATTCATATAGGTATCGGTCCAATGAAAAGGAAGCAACAACTCAGGAAAGTTGCGGCCACATAGTGATGTCTTCAAGTCTTATACACAATCTACCAAAGGTGCAAGTCTACATCATGTTAATAAAGGATTTGAGGTAAAAAACAATGAGACATCATTTGATTACCGATCATTGAGGTATACCATTAACAAACACAAGATGACCTACTGATAATGAAAGTAGGTATCAAGGCACCAAGTACATTCTTACAAATGTGAATAAAGGAGTCGGTGTCGAACACCTGAAGAATCCATCGATCATGAGACATTGATGTATTCCCAACTGTTGATGGCAAGAGAGCCTGCCACTGATGACTGCAAGCCTCAAGGTACTCATAATACTCTAGGTCCCGTTTCTAGAATAAATGGGATGAAGTTGATGGAAAGAGACCCACTTAAAGGAGAGAATTAAGGAATCTATCATCAGTCAGCATGAGGTACAAAGCATGAGCTTCATGATGTGATGGAAATCGAACGAAGAACATGTTCACAAATCAATGACCCTGTGTGTATTTTTCATGTGCCAAGTGCAAGTGGTACCCAAAAAAGACCCTCTGAATAAGAACCAATGATGAAAACTACTGACAAAGGCAAGGAAACCACCAATAAGGTTAATGGTATCCAAGACACTGCAAAAATCCCAATGTGTGAATAGATGTCTTGCTGTCGAACATAAGGGAAACCACCCAGTCAACGACCAATGATGAAATGTTGACTGTTGGGTTCAAGGTTACCTACCAATGATAAAAGTAGGGCTAGGGTGCATGATAGGACTACAATATCATGTGATTCTGAGACAAACTGAGGGTATGACCGACATGCAAAGTCAAGAGTTCTGAGGAGTGGCCGACACAGGTTTATAGACTTAATTTGAACAAGAGCATGAGACATATGGAGGACTCAGGCAACATAGACCTGATGATGAAACCATAAGATGTAGGAGGCATCGATATAATTCTCTATAGGGACTGTAAGAGTAACTAGTTGCTAGAGAAGACTCGGTAACAAGTTTATCTTCCTAAGGCCATGCTAATACAAAAATTATGATGATGAATGGACTCAAATAAATTTGTGCTCTGTTCAAAGGTGACATGACTGCTTCCGATACAAGATAATACTCCCTTCCTGCCCATCTTTTTTGTTTTTTCATAGACAAATGAATGCTATGTTACATAGGAGGAAACGAGCGTCGCAAGTAAGCAAAACTAGTTCCAGCAGTGGAACATACCTATGATCAATGCAGGGAAGTGCATGTGGGAGATGGACACTCGGCATAATGCTCCCTCCTAGGTATAGGGTGTCAAATTGTGAAGGATATAAACAAGTCTCTTCTTGGTTGAGAATGCAAAAATGCTAAGGCAAACGATTTACAATGCAAAGAAAGAACTGGCTATAGGATCAATACTGCAAACAAGGGCATGAGATGCAATCACAACTTGACGCCAAAAAATGTCCTTTTTTATGTCTTTTAGTCTATTTGGTGTGAAAAAGGGATAAACTTGTGCCAAATAAATGTCTTTTCAAATCCAATTTACAAGTGTTAAAGAGAAAAGTTCACTCAGAAATATTTTTTCTTTTTGAAAACGAGTCGGAAAAGAGCTTAACTAAGACTCACGACCTTTCAAGTCCAAATTAACGAGTGTGAAAGGGACAAATCACTCGACAATCTTTTCGCTTTTTAGATGAGTCAGAAAAGAGCTTAACTCAGACTCACGAATGTTGTTTTAAGTATCATGTAATTGGGGAGGCCAAGGCTCCCGTGTAGGACTTCTGTGAAAGGTCAACAAATTACGAAGAGATGACAAAATATTGGGAAAAACCAAAGCTTTCCAATTCGAGGAGGATTAAATACTTGCAAAGGTTACCTTATCTACAATATATCGAAGAATGCCCCTTATCTGGAAGGGTGTAGAAGAAGGAAGTTGAGGCTCTACAAGATCATTCCAATCAAAGGAAACCTGCCCTAGACTTGGAGGGAGAGTACTCAAGGAGAGATAAACTCTCTCATGTTCAGAAGGTATAGAACTAGAAATTCTAAGGACATGGTTGAAGGACGTATCACCCTCCAAAAGAAAAGTGGGATTGACCGAAGATTGCATCAACAATGTCACTTCCTTAGGCTTGTCACTCTCCAAGAGAAGAGTGGGATCGACCGAAGATTGCATTGGCATGACCACTTCTTCAACCATTGGTTGAATAGGATGTGAGAAAACAAGGTCAAGAGATGCATCACCCCCAAAAATAGGAATGGTGTTGGTCGAATATTGCATCGACATGATTGTTGGTTGAATAGGACACGAGACAACAAGGTCAAGGGATGCATCAACCCTTAAAGGAAGAGGGGTGTCAGCCGAAGATTGCATTGGCATGATTGTTGTATCAACCAAAGAAGGTTGGGAATCCAAGGACGACTCAGAACCTGAAGGCCCCCCAAGAAAGGACTATGCTTCTTGTACCACAATAGTAGCAGGGCACAAATGAGTAAGGTGATCTCCTTTGAAAAGCCTACAAAGGAACTTGGGCTTGCATATTACACGTCTAGGCTTCTTAATCATATGAATGCCCCCATCATGACTTGCAGTGGCTGGTGACATGCTCCCAGCATGACTTGCAGAGGCTAGTATCAAATCCCCCACATGACTGGCAGAGGTTGGTGATGAATCCACAACATGACTAGTAGAGGTTGGTGATGTATGTGTAGTGTCACTAGAAATGACTAGATTTGTGCCCCCAACATGACTTGTAGCGGCTGGTTGTTGGTCTTCAATGATGAGTAGAGGTTGTTGACCAATATCAAACATGATTAACAGAGGTTGGTGATATAATGACAGTATGTGGCTGACCCTCACAAGATGAATTCAAGGAAGGTAGGGTCCAAGGATCACTAAAATAGGAAGTGCGGAAAGGAACGGACCTTCCCATCGAAACGGGCCTATTGGACATGGTATAAATGTGGTGAATCGGTGTCATGAAGTCAAAAATACCCATGAGGGAAGAATACATTCTGACACCTATATTCTTAGTTGTCGGTTGAGAATTGTCGATCACAGGGATCGATTGTCCAACAGATGCATTGGGACTAGCGTACGCAAAGGATAACTGGTCGATCATCATGATGTTCCCTTCATGAGGAAAAAAAAGAGTATGGAAGACAAACGATACGATGACGACCATAGCATGGGTCCAATTTCTTCCTAGTAAAAAGTTATAATCAAGAGGTGCATCAACTACCTCTACCTCCACCTCTACCGTCTTTCCACCTAACTGGACCAGAAAGGTAGGAAGAATATCGTGAGGGTGGAAGGAATGATTGTCAAAAGCAGTCAACATGTTTGATGACTTGGAAAGAGTTGGAGAACTGAGATCCTTCCAACAGATCAGGGACATCACACATGTAGCAATGCATTCATCAACAACTGCAAGTTTGATGGTATACTTAGAGTATTCCATGTGGATTTGGAAAGCCACATGGTAAGGAAATTGAGGCTTTACATCCGTGATATCAAACTTGATAAATTTTGATCCATTGGGTTCTAGAGCTCCTAAAGCAGAAAGCAAGGCATTCCTCTTTGAAGGACACATCTGGAGTACCTCCAAAGATGACATCACATAAGGGGTTTGACCTAGGTCCTCAACAATAGAGTAGTTTTGGGTAGATCTAGCATTAGGATTGTGGGTAGAGGGCTTGAGTACTCCTTTATGAATATGAGGCAGTGGCTCTGGTTTTTTAATATGTAAGTTCATCTCTGGAGAAGGAGGAAGAGATTCTAGACCAAGAATAGCTTGTGAAGAGCTATAATCTTGAGATCGAGTGGCTACATTGATTTTCACATCGACCATATTGATACATAAACAATCTCCATCTTGCGATGGTGGGTTTTGACTCCCACCAGCCGCATTTATAGCATTTGAGGAACTCGAGGCCATGTGTTGGTTATATGGGAATGGATTCGTGATCACGACGGGCGGTAGAGATAATAACCTCGTAGCTTCCGCAAGTTTGGGGCACAAATGGGTAAGGTGATCATCTGTGCAAAGCTTACAGGGAAACTTCACCTTACATCTTTCTCATTTCCCCTCTCCAACATTATTATTCGTCTTCTCAATATTATCATTGTCCTTGGATTTATTACCATTTTTCCCACGCTTACAATTATTACGTCCTTTCTTCTTATTCCCGTCTGGTTGCTGGTTAACATTTGGGTTGGCCGATGATTACACGGAAAGTACATACGTCGACTGATTGGGATTGGAAGACACATACGAAGTTGGCCCTCTCGTAGATTGGCTTAGAGAAAACTCTTTCAACTAGCTTGTCACCAAGTCTGCGGATCTTACATTGGTGGAACCTATAATGACATCGACATGAGGCCCGGGCTTTTGTCTAGGGTCATAAGTCTACCGTGGTGCGTCAGGAAGAAGGTGGTATAACATCCTAGAATGAGTGTATACCAGATCTAACTACTAGGCTCTAAAGATCGCTTCTTCCTCAACGGTAACCCCAAAAGAAGCAACGTACTTCGAGATAGGAGTGTGCAAATACTTAAGGAACCATTCTAAAAGAAAGTCCAGGGGTATAGGGGTCTTAATCAACCTCTTTCATCTACACCACTCCTGGATATGGTCCGAGATATGAGTGGCGGTATCCTGGCATAAATTCGACAACAATTCTAGGCTAGCATCATAACAGATGGGCAACTGGAAGTGGTTACGAAAGACCATCACCAGCTGACTAAAAGTCCCATATGCCCCCCTAGGCAGCTCAATATACCATTTCACACCAACAATGATGAGGGTGCATTGAAAGAATCTCAAACAAATAGAATCGTCATTAAGGGAGTTTGATGAGAACCAAAGGTGAAAGGTAGTGATGTGATCACCAAGATCCTCTCCATTATTACCCTTGAACTTCGGGATGTCCGAAGGAAGTTTGGTGGGGATTGGGGGCCACGTAGGATCATGAATCATAGGTTCATTCATTAACTTAGACAAATCTGGCAGATTAAGCATGGCCAGAAAAGGGATACAGGGTTGCGACATCTGGCCCCAACCTCCCAAGAAATATTATGCTAGAGGAACTATAGTCCATCCAGGGTTCTGGTAAACACCATGGCCCTGTCCGGGATTATAAGGCCCTCCTCCGGGATGTCCCATAAAAGATTGGTTGGGCATCATTCTAACATGAATGTTATATTGAGGGTTATAGAAATTTCCCCCAACCGGATTGGATCCGCGTTGGGGGTTGCCTAAAGCGTGAAACTGACCTCCTCTGGGTGGGAATCTAGAGGATAGAGGTGGATTCATCATGCCAAAAATATTGGTAGGAATCTGCACTGAGGAGGTAGGATTGTAGGATGAAACTTAAGCCGAAGCTTGTCTTCCAGGTTGGTTGTTCCACCCAGAAGCAAGAGGGTTGGACCCGGGGTTAAATGCAGGAATGCCTCCCATATTAGGAGTCATTTGGGGGATTTGAGATCCACCAAATTAAAAAGGAGTGTAGGGAGGTGTAATGCCCCCAAGCCCAATGCTAGAATTAAGGCCAACAACTCGGATGGAGTTTGAAAACTCTGAAGTAAAGTTGGGCATACCATAAGAAAATGGACTAGAAGCCATAGGGGTGGACTGAAGATTGTAGCCCAATGAGTGACCAAGAAACCCAAAAGGGTTCTAGGAAAGAGATTGAGCATTTATTATAGGTCGGGCCATAGTAATGAGTTGAAGGGGTGACATTAATTATAGTAGGTATGGGAGTCAAAGGGCTCCTAGTGTTATGAAGACCAGATTTAGTACTCATCCTTGTAGAATCACAAGTTTGAACGGTGGATGTGTGTGTACCACTCCTAATAACTCTACGCCTTTTAGAAGGCAAAGACTCAAAATACGATGGTAACTATAACAAGCAATGGGACCAGTGGGGAGGTTGTTTTGACTCCACAATGACTTAAGACTCTAAAGATAAAAAATATATCCTAAGGCCAACTAGTAGTCAAAGAGCATACCAAAAGTCAAACAACCAATATGCATGCAAACGGGGTAAAGTGGCTGAGTGGCCTCCCTCCCTAAAGAAGGTATGCCTCACCCAAGAGGGGCCTGAGACTCCCTGCTAAAGATCGGAGGTAACATAATCAATTATAAGGGCCATCGTGGGCTTAACAACCAGTCGGTCAGATCCCCCCAGAGAGGTAATCCTCCATAAAGGCTATGTGTTGTCTGGCACTTATCTGACCCATGGTACCTACAAAATAACCCCTACAAGTAACCTATGAGACACCTAAGTCAAGCAACTAATCAACCAATGTATAAACGATGCACAAGCGAGTAGTCGTAAGTCAGGTCCACCATATGGGTAGGGTAGCAAACCCCGAAACCTTGAAAGTATCTGCTCTCACGGAGGTAAAGGCACTAAAAAGATCCCCAGATATGAATAGATCCCCAAAAATATCTCTGATGCTAAGAAGGTATTAGGGGGATATCCCTTCAACCAACCTCGTGTGACCTCATGATTAACTCTGGTGTGATCAGAGCCTCCTGATATTACCAATTATACGCTAGATTTCTCCACTTCTTTTCTCAAACACATATGTTGATTTAATTTCCTTGGAGAAGTTTAGTCACAAAATCCTATTCCAAGGCACTAAATCCTAGGCTAGTTTGTGCACCCTAGAAAATAAAATCGTGGCTAATGAATTTTAAATTATAGCATTAATTTTAATGGTCGTGATTACTCAAAAATGTATGGTAGTGAAATTCATGGTGTTATGACTCTGCAAGAAAAATAAATATGAAAATAATGCAAAGTCCTAACCTTAACTTTCAATGAATGATATGCTTCTAAAAACTAATGCAATTTTCAAATTCAACTCTGCAATTCTGAAGTAAAATGCAATCTTTCACTATATGCACTAAGCTAATGCTCCAAAAGGCAAAAATGTCAAGCAATGCAAAATGCCTATTTTTTTGTATTTTCAATATAACAAAACTGAAAATGCATGGACTAAAAAGTAACTTGATATATAATCCCACTGTGTATAGAAACATATAACTCAAGCAGGCTACCAAGCAACAAAACAGCCAACCCAATGTACAAGGAAAATAAAAAATGAAAAGATGATGAGAAAGACTCTGTCCAGAAATTCAACCAAAAGAGGGTTTCCTGTCATCCAAAAGACGCTTAATATGCACTACAGAGACCTAAGAAGGCTAAAAAAACATCAAATCCCACCCAACAAACACCATACCATGCAAAAATACAAGGAAAAGTTGTGTATACAACTGTTCAGGAAAACATAACGTATATACACATCTTGCAGTGAGACAATACGGGACTGTCAAGGAAAAAGGTGCGTATATGCTTCAAAACAAGGCTAGGAAAGGGAGAAAGGATGAAAACTCAGACCCAGAGTGAACAGGAATTGTCAAGCAATGATACGACAAGAACTAGAATAGAAACGAGAGAAATCTAAGGAGAAAAGTACTCCAAACCCTAAGAAAGAAGATCAATCCCCAGTAAGGTCGTCAATTATGTTACGAGGAAAATCTCTCTATGGCTAGGGTAAACCACAACAAACAGATATGACTGCAGAAATCAACTCTATCCCAAAAACATGCTATATAAACCAATGTGCAAGCGAGATAAGAAAGGGACCTACCTCGTTAGATGTTTGATGATGTCCACCATTGACCACTTTGACCCAAAGCTTTATACCTGCAACAAGTTCTCAACAAACAAGAAGAGTAAGCATATAGTGATAATATAAAAGGTTAGCACATTAGATAGTATAATCCATTAATATACAAAACAAACATTCCCATGGATAATAACTCATATATTTGCAAGATATCAATTGGACGAGAAGAGAGTATTTCTATTAATAAATGATCAGCATAAGTGAAAGTATTACAGACTTCCATGTCAGCACGGTTCAGAACCGAGAAACCAAGTTCCTTCTAGGTGGGCCTCCACCACTTCAATCCTCCACCAAAGGCAAGCTCATAGAAGGGAGACGATGAGGTTCTCCAGCAATAAGGGAAGAGCTTGGGGGTTGAACACTGTGTTCAGACTTAAAGGACAAAGGGATGTAGACTCAATATGAAGTAATAACTTCTCTAGAGTAACTTTGTTCTCAAAGTTGAATTCTTTCTCTCTTTTCCATAGCTCGGAATTGGCCTCTTTATAGCCTTCAAAATGCAACTAAAGGTTTGAGTCAGAACATTTCCAATATATGGAAGGTCAAGGATCAGAGATGTCCTGTCGTGACATGGAAACCCGACATTTAATTTTGATTTTCTGGCACAAATCTCGATGTATGTGGGTTGTAGTGGAGCAGCCTACGTATATGCTTGTTGTATAAGGTGCAAGATGCGTACAAGTGGAAAAAATTGTATTTTTGCCTCTAGATTCTAGTAACATGGAATAAAAGTCTACATAGGGAAATGGAATAAGGCTCGCTCTGCAAGATTGCATCGGGTGAGGCAAATATTGCTCTAATAGTGTGGTGTAGAAACTTGATTGCTACTTGCTGAACTTGCACTTCTTCTACTGGACCCACGTCCTAAAAAAATTCTTTTACCACTAATCACTTGTTGGTTAACTACTTTTTCTTATTCAATTGTGTTAGTCTCACATGGGGTTGTGGGTTCCACACTAATTCGAGTCTAGAATGGAGATCGTTCTTCTGCGCCAGACCCATGAACTCTGGTTTTCCTCTCATATGTGGCACATAAGATATCCTCAATATTCCTCGTGGTGTGAAGATACTCTACCTCTTCCTCATCGTTGTCCAATCCCTCTCCGCGACAACCTTCTTCTTATTCGTCATCCTATACTAGTAGGGTCGTCCACTATGCATCACACCTGCACTTCTTATGATTTCCTTGGTCTATTCATAATCCATCATGATGGGGTCCATTTCCTCCTTATGTTGGCTACTCTCTAGAGCCTTCTCCATTTCTTAGATATTCCTTAGTGCTTCCCCCAAATCCCCCTTGCACGCAAAGTGATATAGTTGTCTGATTCCATGGTCATCATGCCTTTATCATGTAATACAATCTTGATCGATGTGTACAGATACCTAATATACCTTCCTCTGGGTCCCTTCAAGAAATCATGCTTTGTAGCAGTGTATGAATTCATTTTATCTACTGAAAAATCAGTGATAAACCCAACAATAATGTTGTCTAACCAAAAATCTACTATGCGTGTGAATTTATTATTAACTCTTTCCAACCGCGTGATATTTTCAACAGTCCACACTACTGGCCTAATCCGATTAGTCATATGGGTATCCTTCAACCTTAACAAATACTATTGTAATAACCCTGGAAAGAAACAAAAATATGCTTCATGCAAATCAATAATCACATACCTCTGCAGGTACTAGCGTGGTGTATACCTTGAACCCTGTTGGCAGCCCAACTGCCATCTCATTTTGTCAATTTTTCAAACACAAAAATTACAAAAAAGAAAAAATTGTATCCATTGCTTAGTATGTATATACGTCAGATTGATTGTTTTTGGTGAGTACTAATGTTGATAAGTTTTGTTTTATTTATATTGTTGATGGTTATCGCTTATATATCGTGTTCACCCTTTTTCAATTTCATGACTGTAAAGCATGAAATTGAATCTTTTACAAGGTCATTGACTAAACCCTTGGATCATTTCTCCCTATGTATAAGTTAAGCATTTGTATGCTTTAATTGGAAATCTAAAATCATAAGGGTTGGACCATGTTTCATTGGTGGCTACACAACTATGTTAAAATTTTAACACAATTCATAATCTAGGGGAAAAAACCAACCTGATATGGTATTTGTCTGACATGATTTAAATCCTTGGAAATGCTTGGCTATATGTTTTCCCCTACCTGATGATCTAAGTGCTATCATCTGATAGTTTTCACTATATTTTCAACTTATGGCGTTGTGTAATTCCCATTCAATGAAATGATCAATTCACTATCCTGTTAATTATGACCTCGCTCATGTAATGATGTTCTCATTTTTGGGATAGTCCTTCGTGACCAGAGGATAGGTTTCCGAGAATGAATTGGATTTGAACTTTCCTTCCTCTTTTTATTTGTGGTTAATCAAACATAGGAGTGGGAAATAATGGTAGCACCCTCCCAAACCCTTAGTTTTCGGCTCATCTCTAGCTATGCGAAGATATCCTCTTTTTGTGTTTTCTGGTACATAGTTCGAAAACTCATGGTCCCTATGGTTAGAGTAGATACGAATTTCTCACAAGAGTTTTTATATCATGACGATGTTTTGGATATCCTGGTTTTGTCCGGTTGGGTGAAATTTATTCAATCATTCAAGGGTTTCAATTTAGAAGTTGCACAGGAATTTGCTAAAACGTTTGATGGAACTAGAGCCAAGATAGGTGACATTCAGTTACATGTCAATGAAGAATCTATAGCCAAGGCGACTGGTTTGTCATAGGAAGGTGATTGATGGTTTAAAAATATGAAAATAGCTGGTATTCCGTGGCATTCTTTGTTGGTGTCTAAGAAGTCACGTTACAATGTGAAAGGTATGCCGATAGAATTATTTAAAATCCACTGACATGGTTTATTGTTGATTATAAATAAATTTATTACTTGTGAAGGGAGTTATGGGTTGGTATTACTATTTCACATACATTTGTTAATGGTTTTCCAAGGGTTTAAGTTGAATTTACCATTATATTTGCTCAAGAGCCTGCGAAAAATGTCAAAGTTCTACCAGAGGCCGAACCCTAACCCTGAGTCTAGTTTGTTCCACCACGGTTTGATTCACATTTTAGTAAATTTCCACTTGGTTAGAACATGGGACACCTAGCAAGGATTTATGGTAAGGAATGGATTCATTCCCTCACAAATTGATCCCGATACCCAATTACCTCAAGGTGTTGAACAACCTGTCTTTCCCAAATTTTCGTCTCACTCACTTCAGGATTTTTGAGTTGAGGTTCAAATCCAAAATGACTTTGTCTTTTCGACCAGTGATCCAACCAAGTTTCCTCCCATGATCGAAATGGAATCTAAAGGACGTGTATTTATTCCGAAGAAACCTTTGGAAGAATTCCTTAGTCGCTTATTAAGCAAGTCACCAAACATCTCTGGTCATTCACAGCCTCAGAATTCAATGGTTTATAACAAAATTAAAATAAAAGGAAAACAAATTAGATAGGATATTTGTGACATTGAATTTAAAAATAAAAGGAGTGGTCGGATTTTGTCGAGAATGACGAGGAACAAATATGAAAACCAGGGCAAACCCATGTTGACAATAATTATAGAGGATACGAACTTTGTCAAAGGTAGACTCCTGGATTCCACCAGAGATGGTTCTCCGCAGTATGACTTCGTTTCGAATCTCCCTCCATTTCTTCAGGAACATGAAGAATTTATAGGGATCTAGAATAATTTAAAAACTATGATAGCACTGGAGAAACCTCTAGAATCAGACCGCAAGCAATCTCTCCTAGATATGGAACATGTATATTGCGATGAGTGCTTCACATGGATTCAGATATACTACTAGGACATCCCATACTTGCAAGTGCGTCTTAACCAGGTGTTGGCTCAAAATAGACATATGGAAAAAGAAAATTGGGATTTGAGATCTGATTTGCAGCAAACTCCCCGTCAGGCAAACAAAAGATTCGGGAAATTTGGTGATATCATTATTAAGAAGTCAACTAATGTAAATTCTGTTATGAATTTAGAAATGCACGATTCTTCTTTTTTGAATGTTTTAATTGGTAAATAAATTCTTAGTTTGTTTTAATGGTTTGACTGGTTTGTTAGAATATAATTTATTTTCATGATTTTTTTAGACTAGCTACATAATCGTAGATTTTGTAGCTTGTCTTGAATTAGTTTATGATATTTTATTTTAATTAGATTTTATTTTTATTCTTTTTTAGGTCTTAAGAGGGAACAAATTCTAAACATTGTTGGAACAGTGGAGGATCATGAAATACTTCTAATTTTCAAACAATGGAGAAAGTAGTTTTGGAAATTGTTATAATGACTCTTGCAAAGTTATCATAAAACTGTTGTTATAAACCTGAATTAAGGATTTGGTTTTAAAAATCTATTTTTTGAAGATCTGTCTCTATCTTTTGGACATGAGAAACAAATCAATGTTATGTTTAAATACTTATGTTTTTCCTGGTATTGGACATGGTGGATATTTTGGGAACTTGGACTACAACAAATTTTGATTTTGGAATATATGACCATACTTAACTATGGCTTTTGACCTGTGAGTTAAAAAGTTTCTTTACATTAGAAAATCAGAAAATTATGGTCTATGTTTTGACTTTTTTTAAAAAGTGATTGATTATATGTTGTTCTAAACTAGCTTTAGTCTGTTATGACCCCATATGATCAATTGCTATTATCTGTACATCAAATTTGTTTTATTTTAATGGTTCTTGAACCCGAAGTCATTTTAGTTTCAGGAGTGGTTATAGTTTGATACAAATATTAAATTGTATTGAAATTCTTCGTACAATCTGAGTTTGTATAGATATGATCAATCAATGTGAATTTATTCCTTTGATGCAAATGATCGTGAATGTTTCTCCCGAGATTAATTATTTTCTTTCTTGTAATCTTAATAAGATTATAATCATCACGATGGAGTTAATTTCATTTGATGTTATTGTGATCTTAAAATTATACAATCTGCTTGCATTAGATTCATCTTAGTAGACAGGTTGTAGGGATAGCTTGGTACAAAAAGACATAAATCTGTTTCTTTTCTTTTAGCACTGGCCAGTTATAGGTTAGTTCTCTTCACTTCCTTCTTATTATTTTCTTATTGAATGTAGATTTATCATTAGGATTAATTCTTTCATGATCTAAGTCATATCTCAATCATCTACATTCAATTTTTTTTTTTTTTTTTTTTTNTCATTTGTAAAAGTAGATTAGTAATTGATTTTAATTCTATTTATTGTTGTTTAAGATTTTTTCTCCTTGTATAAACTTGTCTTTCAAGGTTTTTAAATAAATCTTGTAATTTTTTACATAATAATGTATATGTTGTATATAAATATACGATAGTAGATAGTTAGGTTAGATATTTTATTTTATAATTTAGATTTAGGCCAACAGAGACACAAAACCCATCAGGGTAAGCTATTCTAAACGACTTGGGTTACTTAGACAACCCTGGACTGAGATTTCCATTGCAGTTGACGGTGCGTTCACAAATTCCTGTCAACAAACCATTATTGTCTTTCTGCGTGAACTCCAATTGCTTTGTCTCTAACCATCTTTCAATCTCTTTCTTTGTAGGATTCCATGGCCTGAACATCCCTTTCTACCACTTCATCTTCTTTACCAAACCCCTTCCTCTCTCTCCTTCTGATTTCTAGCCGAAAACATAACCATTTGTTGGACTTTATAGGCTAATCCAGGTTCTACTTTAGTTCTCCAACAAAAACCTTATCACCATAACCTCTTTTGGTAAACCAGAAGGCTACATCACACACAGAGTGCACAGTGTAGTATCACCCGAGATGGTTTATGGGGGACTGCAGGATGAAAATGTCTATAGTCATGGAAGGGATTGGGGGGTGTTCTTTCTTACACACATTCTATTATACTATAATTTAGATCTATTCATTCATTCATTTTCATATTTAATCTAATGCGAATTGTAAATAAATCATCCATTCATCTATATAACCATTCAATGATAAATGCATAACCAATAACACATTATCACACATTGCACACATGGTTTTACCGTGGTTCACCCCCTTGGGGCTAGGTCCACAAAGATCTTCTGCTTCTTTATTCTTATTCATCAAAAGGGCGTTGCGTGCATTACATCATAGTAAAGAGTAGTGAGGCAAACCAGGATCGCACCAAGATCCACAATTTGTGACCTGACCCTCAACTACTTCGACCTCATCCATTCTCTACAACTCTCAAAACAGACTTCCAATCCCAAAAACTCCAAAATAGGTTCTCCAAAACAGACTTGTCGCACTAACCCTCTAATAATCAAATCTTAGATAATTCTTATCCTCTTTTAATCTACCTCATACCCCTTATTTGTATTAAAAAAATTGTTTATAAACCCTTATAATCCATTCCCAAACCCTAACCCTAACTAGGCTAGGTTTGTCCACACTTGTGCCGGATTTCCGCAAATCTTGTCGCGCATGTTGCTTTTCCTCAAAATGTGGTACATTGTTTTGTCTCGCTTACTGCACTGTTCTCCAAACATGCCTGTTCCAACTGGCCCCCAACACTAACATGTGGCTTGTCCCAGAAACAAAACCATTTGTTGGACTTTATAGACTGACTCGGGTTCTACTTTAGTTCTCCAACAAAATCCTTATCACCATCTACCCTTCTAGTAAACCAGAAGGATACACCACGCACATAGTGCACAATGTAGTCTCACCCAAGATAGTTTATGGGGGACTGCATGATGCAAATATTTGCAATCATGGAAGGGATTGGGGGATGTTCTTTCTTACATGCATTCTATTATATTGTTCATCAAATCCATTCATTCATTCATTTGTATATTTAATCTAATGCACATTGTAAAAAAATCATCCATTCATCTATCTAACCATTCAATGATAACTGCAGAACCAATAACACATTATCACACATTGCACACAAGGTTTTACCATGGTTCACCCCACTAGGGCTACGTTCACAAAGATCTTCTGCTTATTTATTCTTATTCATCAAAAGGGATTTGCGCACATTACATCATAGTAAAGAGTAGCGAGGAAGACCGATATCGCATTAAACTCCACAGCTTGTGACATCACCCTCAACTACTTCGACCTCATCCGAGCTCTACAACTCTCAAAACAAACTTCCAATCCCAAAAACTCCATAATAGGTTCTCCAAAATAGACTTGTCACATTAACCCTCTAACAATCAAATCTTATATAATTTTGATCCTCCTCCATTATACCTCATACCTGTTATTTATATTACAAAAATGGGTTAGAAACCCTTACAATCCATCCCAAAACACTAACCCTAACTAAGCTAGGTTTGTCCACATTTGCATTGTATTTTCACAAATCCTGTCGTGCGTGTTGCTTTTCCTCAAAATGTGGCGCGTTGTTCTACCTTGCTTGCTACGTCATTCTCCAAACATGCATGCTCCAACATATACAAAATATAATGGACCCATTTTTAGATACCATGGCCCTTTTGTCAGAAAGATAATTATTTGAACACCAGGAGACAAACTTGGGAAAATAATAGGTTTAGGGAATTATGAATTTACTCAAGTTCGACTCCCAAATATTTAAATGATCATGAAAATCCCTAAATCTATCACAAGATAAGTTTCTTAACTCATGAGGATGAAACTATGATAGAATAATTTCAAAAATTTCACAATCATAATCAATTAAGACTTTTTCATTAGAGGTTGATGACTGACTAGACTGACTGCCATTCTCCATCTATCTTTATTTCAAAAAATAAGAACAAATTTAAAATAAGGATTATGAGAACACTATCCGAACTTATTTGTGAAAGGAGAATTTGACTGCTTTTACTGGAGTCTATTGTACTCATAACAATATTTACCATGTGCATTTACCTTTATGGTTTATTGTTTTAATGTTTTTTATAAAAATCCTTCAAATTACATCGACACAACACCTTTTTGATTTGGCTTACATCACGATGCCACTTTTCGTCCATTAGTGCATTTTGGTGGAGAGATAAAGTGGTTTGATAATACCACCCTATGTACCGAAATCAATAAGGTTATGACACATTATCAATTGTTAATACAATGGTGTATAATTTAGGCCTACAACCCATTTTTATCCAACATGCACTTTCATCGACCAAAATAAATTGAGATCGTCGATCTTGGATCTATATTTTTGGTTCAATCGTGTTTGTTTGATTTTCATTTTAAATAATGCTTGTTCTCTGTTGCACGTATTGAAATATGGAAAAAAGATGCAGTAGACAGGGTATCAAACCTAAAGTAAGGAGTGAATGACAGGGCAAACTTAAAGTGAATGGAACTCAAAAAACTCCATTGTAAACCATTTCATATTGAACAAACAACTAAAAGATATGCATTCTCTATATACATCAAAAACTAGGTTAAATACCAAATACATTGCGGGGTCAATCCCTCCTTGGACACACATGTGGGGTCGGTGTATCCTTGTACGAGTATCCTCCTATGTGCACTCTCCTCACTGGTAGGTGGGATCCATCCAATGCAAATATTAACGGGTTGATCCTCTATGCACTTTGTGCACTTGCAGATGGGGTAGATCAATTTAGTGGTCAATGGGTTTGGAGTGGGTTTATTTGGTCTGGGATTTGGTTCCATAGTGTGTTTTTTATGTTTGAATTTTGTTTTTCTATTTTTTATTTTATTTTCTATTGTTTTATTTTTGGTTTATTTTATATTTGTTATTTGTTTGTAATATAATTTCTATTTAATTTCATAAATAATATGTGTTATATAGTTATATATAACCCCCTTAACCCTTAAACCCCCCTAACCCCCTAACCATAAAATCCCCTAACTCCTAAATCCCCTAACCCCTAAATCCCCTAATCCCAATATCCCTAACTCCTAACCCCTAGCCCTAAACCATGTCCACCAATTGTTTTTGTGTGTTAAACCTTGTAATAGATTCTATATGACACTTGCATCTCAAAGTTTTCATTTAGGTCCTGGGTAGTGGTTTATCATTCAAATGGTTCCTATGGTGGATGTGGGTGGAGAGTTAGAAATTTACGAAGGTTAATGGGTGGGGGGTTAAAAAGTTGTTGTAGATTATCAATATTTACTAATATTTAAAATCAATCAACACATGATCAAAATGGGTTAGGAGGTTATAGTTTGGTGGGTTATGAGAGAAATCAAGGCCAATGAATTCTAATCAACCAATGATACATATAATAGTATGGCATACAAATTAACAACACATAATTAACCCATATAAGAAAATAATTTGAAGAGAATAAATCATAGAAAATATATAATCACATACCCCAACCTACATTTTAAGAATTCAATATCATTGATCTTCCTCTTCATCCAAATCCAAATCTGTATCATCTAGTTTAGAATCCAGTTCAAAATCAACGTTGAAAGGATTGGTAGAAACATCATCATCATAGTCATTTTTGATAATTTCATCGTCGATATGACCATCAAGAACATTTCCATCTACATCTAACTCAACTTCTTTCTCTTCTTTGTCTAACACATCAACTTGATACAACTCTGCATCATCTCCTTCTTCAATATCATCTTATTCCACTACATTATACTTTATAATCCTTATTATTGGATCATATCTAACAACATATGACCATCCTTCTTTACGTGGAACATCTGAGTAAAAGATCTACTCACATTGGCTTGGAAGAACATAAATCTCAGTACCTGGCTCAATCGTCCTTTTATTAACCATGATAAATCCATTATCATTCTCAATAATATTTCTCTCAGGATCACGTTCATTCATCTGTAACATGTACCATTTGTCCTTGAATGAGACTAATTTAAAGGATTTAATGTTGCATTCAAGTATATCGTTCAAACACACATAGTATCTATTTTCAAATACCTCTGGATACCTGTCACTTCTAGAGGAAACATTAGTGACCTGGAATAATGCAGTTATGCCACAACCAAAGGTTTTCTTCTTGTCATTCAACTTTTTGATGCAAAATTTACGACCATTGCACCACATACCCTTGTGGTGTTTCAAGTGGAATATTTCCAACACGTAAAAACTACATTGTCAATTAATTAACATATTTAGACTTAGTAACTAATTTAAGAAAATAACAAACCACATACATTAATATAATGGAGAATTTGTAAAACACCGTGGGTGACTATGTTGGTTTGTTTATCATTTAAACCATATGCTTAATCAATTTACCTCTATGTAAGATTGATATCTTGATTATGATGAGCCTCTTTAACCAATGTAGCCACCCCTTCCCATGATAACCTACCATAACATTGTATACATTGTTCTATCCATATCTTCATCCAATCAATATTGTTTGCGATGTATAAATATTGCGATGTATAAATGCAGTGCATCCCACTCTTGACAAACTATATGAAAAAATAATAATTCATCAATAATTAGGTACCATGGAAAATATTAATAATTGATGGAAGAATACAAATTAAATAGGTACAATATATATATAAATGAATAAAAAAAAGTATTGTATATCTCTACGATCTAATTAAATTTCACTTTCCTCATTCTACCTTTCCCCAACATGACCTCCCTTCAAATTTGTTGATGGAGTTGGAATCCCAAAATGAGAGACACATTCATAAATTCTGCTTATTTAGGTAGATACTAGCTAATATACACCAAGGATTGATATACCATATATCCCTCCACCATAGAACCCTAAGGACATGATCTTTGTCTAACAAAGGCCATCAATGATTTCAAATTCCTCTCGACCATCCACATTGACCTTGTGTGTACAAGTACACACATTTCAATATCCTTAACTTGGTGTATGAGGTAGTGTTCTTGTGCATTGAAAAATATCAAAGGTAGGTACTTTTTCATTTCACATATTAGGTGAGGAAGTTACCTCCTCCAATACTTTATATCTTCTTTATGGACTTATTTATATGAAATCCACCTACGCATTATGCAAGCAATAATAGGTTTAATAATATACATTGCAAGTAAAACATATGTCAACAAGTTTTGCAACAAATCCTTTGCATAGAAATTGTTACTTAAACCTCATGTGTTTTCCAAGATCATAAATGACTTGTTTTATGTTGTCAAAGTTGTCTGGAAGAGACAGAGGTAGAACATATTGTAACAAAAAATAAATTGTTATAAACATTAAAGGTATAACATTGATACATGAGGATATTAGTGGCTACCCACCTATTCCAACTGGCTCAAAACAAGTTTTTGGCAACTTACTATGTTTAGCATTTTTTCAAATCCCAAACTTTTGGGGCCATTTTGAGGGCCTAAACGTTGTTTTTTAATTATCAGGAGCCTCAATGATAAATAAAGGATTTGATATACTCTATAAAATTAATCTCTTCTTCAATACCTTTCCAATGAGCTATTGTGTGCCCTAAACGAAGATCATATGAAAAATTTATGACCCTAGTAAGTTGATGTACTAACTTACCCCAACAGTGCCCACATGACTTTTGGCGCTTCATCTCCTAGGGTTAGTTTTTTTGGATGTCTAGGGTTTTGGAATTCATGTTTATTGTAAAAATGCCTTCAGATCCTCATTGTACTCATCTTCTTGCGAATGAGCATAGTCGTCACATCTCTTCTCAGAGATAAGTTGCCACCATTCTAGCAAGCTTGTTTTTAGTCTTCATTTTACAGTTTAAACATATTTCTTATTTAATAGAAGTCAAGTTTACTGTATCTCTGTTATTATTCACTATGTCTCTATGTTAATATTATAATTCCTTGTTTTCATTTTGTTCCTCTCATAAATCTGGATCAGTGGTATCAGAGCAGTCTGCTCCTTGTCATTTTTTAGTGCATGTCCCTGACACGGTCAGGGTATAGAGAGTTGGGTCTCAAGTTTGTTTCTCTTGAGGAAAATTGATCTCGCACACCCAAGAAACTGTCCATGGTGGGAGAAAATAAATATGACGGGACATGAGATAATTTCAAAATGTTGCTCGAGGAATCCCTTGAGCGATAGAGGAACGAGATGATGGACAACTTTGCACAAATCCTTCAATGATTACCGACAAGCGATGCATCCACCTAAATTGGAGGCTTTTCCCCCTTCAAGGTACAAATCAATTTTTGTATTCCTATATTTGAAGGGAAAATATATTTGGATGTCGTAGATAAATGGTTAAACCTTATAGACGAGTATTTTTTTGTCCACAACTTTTCTGATAGATAAAATATTACATTTGCGCTCCTAAAGGCCATCCCCCATGTCAAATATTGGTGGGAGAATTTCTGTGAGCAAAAGGAAATAAAGGGATCCACATTATTTTCAGTTGCACCCACTTGGGGTTCCTTCAGGGATGTTATTAAGGAAAAATACTACCAAGTTGGAAGTTATGACGACTTGTATACAAGATGGACCACATTGTGGCAGGAAAGAGACTAAACAATGCCATATTTCACCAATGTATTCCATATCTTGCACACCAAGCTGGGTATCAAATATTCTGTGTGAAATTTGGTGCTCAAGTACGAAGGTGTTCTACATAGATACATGTATAAATAAATGTAATTTTTGGACATCTCATCCTTGGGCACGACCTATTTATATGCCGTCAAAATTGAGCATAAGCTTAAACAAAATATGCGACAGTCTGGGTCTGGGAACCCCTACAATAGAACCAAGGAAATGGAAACCCCAACCCACAGAAAAAAGGACAGAGAAAACATGGGAAACCTCAGGAAAACCAGTCCAAGCCGCAAGCAAATAAGGATAATGGAAAGATAAATAAGGACACCGAAGTGGTGCGACTTCCATAAGATCCCCTAGTATAACACTATTGATTTATACTCAAAGAAATCATTGGTGGTTGAGGTGAAAGCCTTTGTATTAGATGCGAGCTCACATTCCAAGTCAAATTCAGAAAAAGGGATATGGATCGTTGACACGGAACCCAATGTCACCATTTCTACCACCAAGATCCATCACAATGAACCTGATGAGTCGGAGGAAGGAGGGTGCCTCTTTCATTCACATATGTATTTGAAAGGTACTCTGTTACACTTCATTGTTGATAGAGATAGCCAGAAGAACCTCATCTTAGCATAGGTCATCAAGTGGCTAGCCTTGCTGACAACGCCACACCTACAACCCTATACCATCAGATGGCTCTGCCAAGGTAGCGATCTTCACATCAACCAACAGTGTCGCCTATCGTCCGAAATCAAGCCATTCAAAGATGAAGTATTGTGTGATGTTGCTCCCCTTGAATTTTGCAATGTTCTTTTGGGCCAAACTTATTTATGGAAATGTCATGTTGTATATGAGTCTAGGCCTCACAATTTTATTATTACTGTTGAGCTCTAGTTTTTTCATACTTTCCACCATACAAATACACTCATCATTACACCTTCTCCCTGCACTTCGTTAATAATATATCGCTAATTACACCATAAACCTCCATTATCTCTTGTTATTCATCCTATGTGGTTAATACATAATTTTCCATATTTTTAGTGATTAAAAGGATGATTATGCAATAGTTTTGTCAATGATGATTTAATCCTATGTTTCTATGTCCAAGCAACATGTTTTGTATTGTTCAGGTTCTGGTATATGCACTGTCCATGTTCTGGTACCTGTATTGTTCCTGTTTCGGTACCCGCATTGCAGGTCATCCGATACTCCAAGTCATCCGGTACCAGAAGGTTCTATAGTCAACCTGTACCTGCACATTCATCCAGTACCCACACTCCATGTCATCCAATACTCTCTAGTGATCCAGTACTACCTTTTCATTCATCCGGTACCAGCGCTCTGCCTCTTCCGGTACCAGATTGCACCTATTCCGGTACTAGCTCCATCCAATACTACCATCACGTTGGTCCGGTACCCATAGTTGTGACTGTGCTCATCCGGTACTAAACCCCTGCCTACAATATTTTGGTACTCACTGTTTTAATCCAGTACCAACTGTGTTAATCCGATACTAGAAATAATTCGAAATTTTGGAAAGCTTCTAGAGGAAAATAGGGTACATGGGTTTTTTCCAAAGCCACATTTACCTACAAACATGTGAGGAAAAATTCACCCAACTCACACGTGTGGACCTCCATCTTAGGGGGAATGATTATGCTAAAATTAGTGAAAATCTCAAACTGCCAACTTGCGCCTCGATTTTCATGCAGATGGCATCAGATCTAGAAATTCTACAAAATGGGTTTTGTCTAGAATATGGAAAATTCAGTAAGACGCAGACAATTTTTCAAATTAGAATTGGTTTAGAAGATATGGGTGGGGGCCTAACTTGAATCTGCCCAAATTGCAATAAAACCCATATTTTTGAGGATTTGATCTAAAATGTAATATTTGAAATCCGAGCATTGGGATTCGGTCCCATCCACTCCTTAATGATTATTCATGTATAAATAAGCCTCATAGGGCTATGAGAAAGAGCCTTTAGTTTCATGAATTTTTTGTAAGTAAGAGGTTTGTTCTTGTGGGGAAGCTTTAAGGAGTTAATTGCCATGTAAAAACATAGTTTTTGATCAAAAAGGAGAGTTGATTGTTGTTGATTCACTGTGCATCTTCTTCACTTGAGCTGATTGTCTTTTAAGAAGAGTTATTCAACATGGGAAGGGCCCCTCATTCTGAGTAATACCCTGCTACCCTATTTTACTCTCATAGATTAGATTTCTTGTGTTTATTTTTGTATAAATTTCATTTCTAGTTTAGTTGTTATCTTGTTGATTTGCATTCAGTTTTTGTAGAGCTGCAAGTTTAGTTTCAAGTTAGCATATACATATTAGCACATACTTAGGAATGATTCTTCAGTTGGTGTAATAGTGTTTTGTTTCTACAATTTCATTTAACATTGTTTGCCCATTCCACCATTAAATATTGAAGTGTCTCATTACCATTCTATTCATTGATATTCATTTGTAAAATTATGCTTGGAAATCCAATAAAATAGTATACAAGAAATTGTTCTAATACCATTGCACCATCTTCTTACACTCTTATTTATTTTACTGTTTATGATAAATTGTCAAATCCTCAATTCGAGTGAACATAAAAGAGTGCATTTCTCATTGTCCAATCTTGTCATTAAGCAAATATCCATTCTTCTTTCATGCATTTTATGTAGAGCACTCTTATTTTTATTGACACTTGTAACCATTTGAAGAATTGTCCTTGAGATCCAATTTTAGATTAATTTCACGTGTTGGTCATTATTAGTTTTCTTTCATTGTGATTTGGCTTTCCCATAGTTTAATCTCTATACAGAATTTTGTTTCCATTTGCTTGTTTCTTTTATTGCATTTAAGTGTGGATCTGCTATAGGAAATAATCATTTAAGGACATAAGACTTAAGTAATCTACTCACGATTAAGCACACAAACATCACCCCTAGTGCCTGAAAGACTGTGATCTAAGTCTTTATAGAACTAATTTATTCTTGTGTCCCAGTGATGAATCCTTAGTGTTAAATTGCTACAGTGTGGGTTTGAAGATTGTTTTGCTAGCTTTAGATTAGGCTAAACTAGGCTATGATCCTGTGTTTCCTGCACCTGCACCTCGAAGCTTACGAGCCCCGATTGATAATTAAATGTGGGAATTAATAGTGCATATATTTATCCCCAGCATTTTGGCACCGTTGTCGGGGAGGTGCTAAAGGGATTAGAACATAGGTAGGTTGATTTTATTTCTCCAAAGCCTTGAGTGTTACTTTCATGCAAGTGTGTTTCTTTTCATGCAAGCGTGTCTATTTTCATGCAAGTGTGGTGTTCTTTTAAGGACGACCTAAGGGTGGAGAGAATATGGTAAGACGTGAGGGAAGAGCCCAGACATCCACTTTAGTGGGTTTACTCCAAAGTTGGGTTGTCCTCTTCCTTTCAATAGTTAGAATTTGTGTTTTATTAGCATTAGCCATTTTTTATATATATGAGAAGAGAAGATAACTTATGTGAATAGATAATTGGTGACATCAATATCCTAGTAGCACGGTGGCACTTCGAGTATATAATTGGTTTGCTTACATTTTCTTTTAGTTTTCTTCTTTTTTTAGGGTTAAAAAAAAAAAAATTGGGCACTGTAAGAACCCCCCTCTACCATAATCCATGTGTGAAATAGGACCCATCAACCAGCAACAAGAAATCAAAGATGATCAATATTTTAATAGAAATCTCTCAAATCCTATCAACAGTTGGGATCTCTTCCTCTTAGGAAGAGCAAATCTTGACAATAGTCAAGAACCTATCTGCCTCTCCGAAAGTGATAGAAGAAGAAGAGTCCCATGAGCTACATCCACAAGAAGATCTAAAATCCTTTTGTAATCACTCTTTCCAACCTATAGGAGAGACTAAAGAATCATGGACCACATTCGATGGAGAGCCACCATTAGAACCTGAGATCGAGGAGTTCTTGACATGCATATTGCCAGATCCAGTATGCATCCAGGAGACAAACCATCTGAAAGAAGATGATCTGTGTGGCATGATAGAGGGAGACATGCAGAGTGGTCTAAATGAGGAAGTGAACCAAGAACATGAAGATTACATTGAACATTGGTTCCAGACAACAACATGATTGAAGCACCACTCTCTTCTTCAACAATTGTCCACATCATCATCAAAGAAGCTGGTTCTTTGTATTCTGGTATACATTAAATCTTATCTTTCAAACCTGAGTTTGAATGTGTTTCTACACCTATTACGCACATGGCTACATTGGAAATATTCTTACACGTGAAATATAATTTCTTGTTCTCAGGTAGGATAGAGTAAAAGTTGCATGTTAGCTAACTTAGTTCTAAATAAATGCAACATATTTTCATGTTTCTTTTCAAATAAATAAAATGAGATGAAGATAGTATTGGTGATCTAACATCAAAAACCAAAACAACTTAAGATATTTCTTCTTATTATTACATGCAGATTTATGACTATTAGTAATAACAGTTGCTCATAAGCCTAATCTTTAAAAATATTATGGGGATTTACATAATCGTTAAGGTCTGCATAATGATTCCCATAGGTAACTTGTACATCCTAGTTTCATATCAGAACTTGTTATTCAAGCATTCTTATCAAATAATATTAGGAGAGTGAATGAAAAATCTACTTGTGAGGGAACACAATATTATATGGAGAAGATGAACTTGGGGACTAGAGGCACCTTTAGGTCATTCTCTTATGGCCTCATCCACCACATATTAAGTAAGTTTGACCATGATATGTATCTCGACTAATCTCAATACATAAGTCTATTTTTCATACAAACAATATTTTATGGGCAATCTATAAAATATCTTGCAACTCAATACCATCCCATCCTGTAAAAAGGTTTTCAAAGATGCTCCCCCATTCACCCATGCGAAAGCAATCTATAAATTTTATATTAAGGGTAAATATTGGGAAAAGAGCCTTTGATGGAAAATGGGTGTAAGAGACTAACCCATCGGGATACTGAATAGGTCTACTGGCAGCGGGTATTGGCCTGTGGTATAACTAGGAAAACCCATCAGGGTACTGAACAGGCTCATGGGCAATGGGGAATTATGCCTGGGAAGGATATTTCTTAGATGTCAAAATTAACCCATTGGAGTACTGAACAGGCTTGCTGGAAATGGGTTCTAATTTTGATGTCTTTCATTATGCCTAATCTATATTTGTCTATATGAACAATATACTTGTGTAGATTGTTAAGAAGAAGCATGCATGGTTGAACAAAAGGTTAATGAACCTCATCTAATTTCCATTTGAGAATGTCCATAAAATGGTCTTAAGACCCCATCATTCATACCCAGGATGTCATTGTCCTAGAGGTGGGACCCATAAGTGTAGGAGTCTAATAAACTCAAATGCGAACTTTATCAATATCACTTGAATGACAAAGATTCTTTGAGAAATTAAACATGGATGACTGGTTTCCTATCGATTTCTCCTTTATCAAAGACCATTTATCTCCTCATGTTTTCTTGTTCAAGGACGAGAGGAAAAATCCCCCATCATAATTCACATGGTTTCTTGAGCATACAATTGTTAATGATTGATGAAATCGTATGTAATAGGTAATTTAGAAATTTCCTTTATGCTTGTAATATTTTAAAACAAATTTCATTTCCAAATTTACAAGCATGAATAAAGTTTAATTTTTGGTTGTTTCTTTAAGCATGGCATAAATGTATATTTCTTCTCTCATAATTATAGTATTGGTTTAGTTATTTTAGATTTTTCTGTTCCAGTACTGCTGGTACAGAAACCAATAGGTTTCTGTACCAACAATACAAAAATTTAAATATTTTTCGAGGGTACTTTTTGCAGGATATTTTCAGCAGCTCTTAGCTTTGGCATACTTCATTTCGCTCCTTCAGTCAACATGCACTGGTTCCACATAGTCCACTTTCAGCTTGCAGAAAGTTTATGTGCTAATGAGAGTTTGCATGAGGACATGCAAACCAGTGGGTTTGGGGGAGAGAGAGACATAAGTAATCTCAATAGATCAACATTCATCAACTCTCTCTCCTAGATATCCATCAATTCACAGCCTTGCTCCACTTCATCTTCAAATTTCAGCAGTCTACATCACGGTTTTGTAGACATTTTGTCCTGTTCTGCATAGTTTACACTTCAACACGCATTAGAATTCAAATCAAGGTTAACTTGAGGTAAAACTGGTACAAATATTTTTAATTTACTAAGAACTTGGAAAACATGATGCATAACCACTATTACCCACTCCACACTCCACTATGCATTATCACAACTACTCAGTAAACCCTCCATCTTCACTCCACTTGTTATAATGAACAATATACTCTGATGATAAGACCAAGTAACGAAAAGGAAATATGTGGTATACAAATACAAAGCAACTTCTAGAGTGTCTTCTCTTCGTACATCATAAATCATTCTTAAGTCATGTCAAAGAGGATGAAGTCATTGTTGCATATCCAAGCAAAGAACCACAAAGTAAATATTGGTCTTAAAATTGATGTCCAAGTCCATATGGCCACCATCACCAACATTTTATAAACCATTCTCCATATGCACACCATTCACCATCACTCTAATACCTCATCCACTACTTGTCCTCCATTTTTATGATAATTTTATTTCTCTGTTTGAAATCAATCTGTGGCAGTGTCCAAAGTGTCATTCCACAAGAACCAACACTTACACAAAAGAAACAATGTCACATAAATCCATAAGCAAAGTATCATAAGTTCTTCACCTTGTTTGCATGAGGACATGCAAATCCTTGGGTTTGGGGGTGTGTTGAGCTCCAGTTTTGTCATACTTTCCACAATACAAATACACTCATCATTACACCTTCTCCCTGCATTTCGTCAATAATATATCGCTAATTACACCATAAACCTCCATTATCTCTTGTTATTCATCCTATGTGGTTAATACATAATTTTCCATATTTTTTGTGATTAAAAGGATGATTATACAATAGTTTTGTCAATGATGGTTTAATCATATGTTTCTATGTCCAAGCAACATGTTATGTATTGTTCAGGTTCCGGTATATGCATTGTCCATGTTCCAGTACCTGTATTGTTCTTGTTCCGGTACACGGATTGCAGGTCATCCGATACTCCAAGTCATCCGGTACTAGAAGGTTCTACAGTCAACATGTACCTACACATTCATCCAATATCCACACTCCATGTCATCCAATACTCTGCAGTGATCTGGTACTACCTTTGCGTTCATCCGGTACCAGCGCTCTGCCTCTTCCAGTACCAAATTGCACCTATTCTGGTACTAGATCCATCCAATACTACCATCGTGTTGGTCTGGTACCCATAGTCGTGACTGTGTTCATCCGGTACTAAACCCCTACCTACAATATTCTGGTACTCACTGTTCTAATCCGGTACCAACTGTGTTAATCCTGTACTAGAAATAATTCGAAATTTTGGAAAGCTTCTAAAGGAAAATAGGGTACATGGGTTTTGTCTAGATCCACATTTACATGCGGAATGTGAGGCAGAATTCACCCACCTCACACATGTGGACCTCCAGCTAAGGGGGAATGATTCTATTAAAATTAGTGAAAATCTCAAACTGCCAACTTGCGCCTCGATTTTTGTGCATATGACATCATATCTAGAAATTCTACGAAATGGGTTTTGTCTAAAATATGGAAAATTGAGTAAAGAGAGGGCAGTTTTTCAAAATTAGAATTTTTTTGGAAGATATGGGTGGGGACCTAACTCGAATCTGCCCAAATTGCAATAAAACCCATATTTTTGAGGATTTTATCTAAAATGTAATATTTGAAATTTGAGCATTGGGATTCAGTCCCATCCACTCCTCAATGATTATTCATGTATAAATAAGCCTCATAGGGCTATGATAAGAGCCATTAGTTTCATGATTTTTTTGTAATTAAGAGGTTTGTTCTTGTGGGGAAGCTTTAAGGAGTTAATTGCCATGTAAAAACAGAGTTTTTGATCGAAAAGGAGAATTGATTGTTGTTGATTCACTGTGCATCTTCTTCACTTGAGATGATTGTATTTCAAGCAGGTTTATTCAGCATGGGAAGGGCCCCTCATTCTAAGTAATACCCTACTACCCTATTTTACTCTCATAGATTAGATTGCTTGTGTTTATTTTTGTATAAATTTCATTTCTAGTTTAGTTATCTTGTTGATTTGCATTCAATTTTTGTAGAGCTGGAAGTTTAGTTTCAAGTTAGCATATACATATTAGCACATACTTAGGAATGATTCTTCAGTTGGTGTAATAGTGTTTTGTTTCTACAATTTCATTTCACATTGTTTGCTCATTCCAACATTGGATATTGAAGTGTCTCATTACCATTCCATTCATTGATATTCATTTGTAAAATTATGCTTGGAAATCCAATAAAACAATATACAAGAAATTGTCCTAATACCATTGCACCATCTTCTTACACTCTTATTTCTTTTACTGTTTATGAGAAATTGTCAAATCTGCAATTCGAGTGAACATAAAAGAGTGCATTTATCATTGTCCAATCTTGTCATTAAGCAAATATCCATTCTTCTTTCATGCATTTTCTGTAGAGCACTCTTATTTTTGTTGACACTTGTAACCATTTGAATAATTGTTCTTGAGATCCAGTTTTAGATTAATTTCACTTATTGGTCATTATTAGTTTTCTTTCATTGTCATTTGGCTTTCCCATAGTTTAGTATCTATCGAGAATTTCATTTATGTTTGTCTGTTTCTTTTATTCCATTTAAGTGTGGATACGCTATAGGAAATAATCATTGAAGGACATAAGACTTAAGTAAGCTATTCATGATTAATCACACGAACATCACCCCGAGTGCCTGAAAGACTGTGATCTAAGCCTTTATAGCACTAAGTTATTCTTGTGTCCCAGTGATGAATCTTTAGTGTTAAATTGCTACAGTGTGGGTTTGAAGATTGTTTTGCCAGCTTTAGATTAGGCTAGACTAGGCTCTGATCCTATGTTTCCCATGCCTACACCTCAAAGTTTACGAGCCCTGGTTGATAATTAAATGTGGGAATTAATAGTGCATATATTTATCCCCAACAATTAATTTGAAAAAAAAATTGTACAGGATACCCGAGGTAGTCCCACCTAGTTCTTTTTCCTTGATCTCTACCAAACAATGCAAGAAGGTCATTTCTTAGACCGAGAATTTTTTTGTCTTCTTGATTCACTCTCTGAGTGAGCGAAATGTTGTAGGCACATCCATGGCCTCCGCGACCGACCTCTTCATGCAGCAGAAGCAAGTGGATAAGGTCGTGGAAGAATACAAAGACATCTTCTCATCACCTAGTGGGGTACCTATGCACTGTTAGGTCAAGCATTCCATCGATATGACCCCCGATGCATCGCTACCTAATGGGAAAGTATATTGACACTCTCTATTGGAAAATGAAGAGATCTAGTGTCATATCCAAGAACCGATCCATAAGGGGCACATCCAACCCAACTCGTCACCTTGTGGAAGACCAATCGTGTTGGTGCAGAATAAATATAGGACCTGACGACTCTACATTTATTACCAAGCCCTAAAGAAAATCACAGTCAAGAACCGATACTTGATTCCCCGAATCGATGATCTCCTTGATCAACTCAAGGGGGGCAAATACTTCAGTAATATTGACCTAAAGCATGGCTACCATCAGGTCCAAATAAAGAAGACAGAGGTATGGAAGACTGCCTTCAAGTCAAAAGAAGGTATTTTTGAATGGCTGGTCATGCCCTTTGGTTTGAAAAATTCCCCAACGACTTTCATGAAGATGATGAACGATATCTTATGGATTTTCACTAACTCTTTTGTAGTGGTGTATATGGATAACATGCTCATCTACCAGTAAGAATTGGGTGGAACACTTACAACATATTTAACATGTTTTGCACACTCTACGATAGCACAAGCTATATGCTAACTTGGAAAAATGTTCCTTCGGCATGGAAAAGGTCTAGTACCTAGGATACATTGTTGATTTTCATGGTATGTATGTGGATCCAATTAAGATCCAAGTCATCCATGATTGGCCAGCCCCAACCAAACTCACTGAGCTTCAAAGCTTCCTAGGCCTTTCCAATTTCTATCATAGGTTCATGTTGGGATTATCCCATATTGCATGGGCTCTCATCCAAGTAACTAGAGGTGGTGGTAAGGCCAAATTTATGTGGGGCCTGTCCCAACAATAAGTGTTCGATGATATGAAGCATCACTTGTGCTCAACCCAGTGATTTCATTACTTGACTTGAAACAACCCTCTGAGATCAAGACAGACGCTTCAAACTATGTTGTGGGTGTAGTCCTCACTCATCACAACCACCTCATGGCCTATCATAGTGAGACACTATCAGATGTATTACATAAGTACCCTACTTACGACAAATAAATGTACTCCATTGTGCAAGCCTGCCGGTAGTAGAGGAATTACATTCTCAGGAAGGAGACGATCATCTACACTGATCATAAGTCATTGTAGTTCATGCAGACACAAGAAAATTGTATAATGACCGCCACCAGAAGTGGTCCATATATTTGTAGCAGTTCCACCTCAACATCAAGTATAAAACATGAAGTGCCAATCAAGGCACTGATTGCCTCAAACAACCTCCAGTCGCGACACTCACCATGGTGTTATACTCTAGTGGCCATGAGACATCTGGATGGCCCCAACTCTATAATATATATCTTGACTTCGCCAACAACTACCATATGTTGGGCGAAAACACAACTGTCACTAATTTCCATCTTCAGGACGAGATATTGTTCCATTTGGGCCATCTATGTGTTCCATCAAGTGAGTGAGCGAAGTTGATTTTGGAATCCCACTACAATCGGGTGGCATGACACTTCGGCGTGGAAAATATAGCGGCAGTGTTGCAATGACATTTATACTAGTTGAAACTTCAATAGGATGTCAACAAGTATATCCAATCCTACACCACCTGCACTATTGCCAAAACAACCACTAAGAAACAAGGCATGTACACTCCTCTGCCTACTCCTAACAGGCCCTGGGAATCCATATCAATGGGCTATATATAGGGCCTTTCATCCACCAAGTGGGGAAATTACTTTGTTTTTGTGGTTGTTGATCACTTTTCCAAGATGGCGATTCTGGTCGCCTGCAAGAAAAGCATCACAACGAAGGCCAATGCGAAGCTCTTCTTTGAACGAGTGTGGGTAAACTTTTGGATCCCACAAACCATTATCTTAGATCGAGATAGTCGGTTTCTCATCACCTTTTGGTCGATCCTTTGGTCACTACTGGACACCAAGCTCACCAAATCCACTTCCTTCCACCTTCAGACAGATGGCCAAACCGAGGTCATCAACTGGATGATCATGCACATCTTGCGCATGTGCAATTCCAAGCACCCCCACACATGGGATGAGAGTCTTCCCTATGTTCAACACAATTACAATAGAGCCATACATATCTCAACCGACCACAACCACTTTCAGGTGGGGTTGAGATTTCAACCATTGGGTCCCATGGATGTTGCACTACCCCTTGCGACCACCCAGGAAGACTCGTCGCATGCTCCAAATGAAGATAACAAATCCACCCAATTCATTGAGTGTATCCAACACATCCATCAACAGGTTCAGGATATTTTACAGAAGTCCAATGCCAAGTACAAGCAACACCATGATCAAAACTGGGTGCCACACTAGTTCCAGGTGGGAGACAAAGTTTGGTTGCACTTGTAGAAAGAATTCCTTACTGGTCCTCATCGAAAGTTTCTTCCACTCTGTTATGGAACTTACACCGTCACCAAGGTTGTGGGTGACAATTAGTTTGAGCTCAACATTTTCCCCTTCCTTGGATTTCACCCAATGTTCAATGTGGGCCTCCTTCGACCTTATTTTCCACCATTATTGGACACCTCGGAGATAGAATAATATTTGACACCAACAAATATCAACCATGACTACATGGAAAAAGAATCCACTGATCATATCATGGACACATAGGTCAAGGGCACTCGCCAACAGAGGATCCAACTTTATCGGGTTGTCAAAGCAGGGCAACTCCTGCACCAAGGAAAGTGGCTCACTAGGGGCCAAATTCAACAGACATTTCCTCATTTGATGGGGGAACTCAACGCAACGGAGAACATTGTTTCCTAAGGGGGGAGGATTGATCCAGGAGGATCACGCTGGCTACCCACCTATTCCAACTGGATCAAAACAATTTTTTGGCAACTTACTATTTTTAGGATTTTTTCGGGTCCCAAATTTCCAGGGCCATTTTGAGGGCCTAAACTATGTTTTTTCATGATTGATCACCTAAATTATAAAAACAATGTTTTATTTATCCTATTAAATGAATCTCCTCATAAATACCTTTCCAACGAGCTATCATTCTCCCTAAATAGATATCGTATGCAAAAGTTATGACCCTGAGAAGTTGATGTACTAACTTACCCCAACAGGACCCACATGACTTTTGGCGCTTCATATCCTAGGGTTAGTTTTTTGGATGTCTAGGGTTTTGTCATTCATTTTTATTGTAAAAAGGACTTTAGAGCCTCATTTTACTCATCTTCTTGTGAATGAGCGTAGCTGTCACATCTCTTCTCGGAGATAAGCTGCCACCATTCTAGCAAACTTGTTTTCAGTCTGCATTTTACAGTTTCAACATATTTCTTATTTAATAGAAGTCAAGTTTATTGTATCTATGTTATTATTCATTGTGCCTCTGTTTTAATATTATAATTATGTGTTTTCATTTCATTCTTCTCATAAATCTGGATCAAACATACTGTAACAAAAAAGTTAACAAAATAATACCAAAAAGATGTATACCAATACATAAATATAAAAAACTAATTACCTTAATGAAGGTATCCCAGTCGTGAGTTTTTACCCCACCAAATTCACCTTTCTTCATTAAGATATTATTTATGTTTGAATCAAATGTTGTGAGAAATTTGATTTTCCTAATGACCTCTTTTACAACATTGCTTTGCTTCTTTGTAAATAACCATGAAAGACTATCTCAATGTCCATCGCTATTTGAATGAATCACATTTTTCATTGCATGATTGGCTTCGTGAATATCACTACAAATGTCTTGGGAAGTTGTCACATTAATAGTGATCTAGTTGATATCTATGCCCCATCACCAATAGTAGAATCATTGAAGATGAAGATATTTGAGAGAGACGAAAAGATTAAAGAGCTCAACAATGAACTCTTGCAGAACCAAAAGACACAACATTTGGGATGTAACGCGGAGACACAAAAGTTGAAATCCAAAATTGTTGATTTGCAACAGAAATTACAGAGGACAACAATAATTGAGGTGGTGCCAATATTGTCTTCTAAATCAAAGAAACAATATTTGAGGGAACAAGAGATTGAGAATGAAGCACAAAAACTTAGGGGTCAATTGGATGAAGTTCGATCCCAACTGAAGTTAAAAAATGAAGAACTTGAAATGAATAAACGAGACAATGCCGAGAAGTATAAGACGAATGCATAAATGTTGAAAAAACAAGCATAAGATAAAAAATATTGCAAGAGACATTGAAAAATTGAGCAAAGAGAATTAAAGATCTAAGGAAACAATTACAACATGTGTCAGTTGCAGATCCAGAAAAATCGGAAGCCTCTACAACAACAAAGAGAGGCTCTGCATATTTTTCTTCATCTCAAGAGAAGGGCTTGTAGAAACCTCCCAAGCAACCCAAGGTAGTTACAAAATAGCATTGGTTTATATACTACGTACTCCATGTAATTACATTTAAAGATGTAATATATATATCATTATTTCGACAGTTTATTGACAATGTATTTTATTTTATGAAATTAATGACATGCATGAGTGTGTATAGTTATTGAAATGTATGAGTGTGTATAGTTACATATCAAAACTTGTAATACTAATACTTTAAAAGTTACTTGATATTTAGTTAAACACGTACACACCACCAGTCTCATCTTGTTTGCAAGATGTTGAAGTAATTTATCATAAGTAGTTTCTTGTACTTGACATTTTCATATAACAATGGAAATTGCATAGATTTGTCTTTCTTGTTATGAATATGAAGCATATATGTATCAAGTATGAATATCTCTTGTAAAACAATAATTTTGCATGTAAATTTTAATACATACACAAGCTACAAATGCAACATTTTCCAAATTTCCTCCACAATGGTAATTTTCATACCATGACCATTCATAATTCAGTATATGGATAAAATATAGATAACTAGAACTTAGAGCATGAAATATTGATCCAGGTGGATATCGGGGGCCACCCACCTTTTCCAAATGGCTCAAAACAGTTTTCTGGTCATTTTGGCAATTTACTATTTTTAGCATGTTTTCACTTCCGGGGCCATTTTGAGGGCCTAAATGAAGTTTTTTCGAGATATAGGTTCTCAATAATATCAAAATGCATAATTGAGCCCCCAAAATGAATCTCCTCGACGATACCTTTCCAATGAGCTATCACACGCCTAAAACGAAGATCGTATGCAAAAGTTACGACCCCGGGAAGTTGATGCACCAACTTACCCAAACGGGGCCCACATGACTTTTGGCG
>ML817858.1:143288-197841 GCA_009831015.1 Picea engelmannii | reverse complement strand
CCCTCTTGGGTGAGGCATACCTTCTTTAGGGAGGGAGGCCACTCAGCCACTTTACCCCGTTTGCATGCATATTGGTTGTTTGACTTTTGGTATGCTCTTTGACTACTAGTTGGCCTTAGGATATATTTTTTATCTTTAGAGTCTTAAGTCATTGTGGAGTCAAAACAACCTCCCCACTGGTCCCATTGCTTGTTATAGTTACCATCGTATTTTGAGTCTTTGCCTTCTAAAAGGCGTAGAGTTATTAGGAGTGGTACACACACATCCACCGTTCAAACTTGTGATTCTACAAGGATGAGTACTAAATCTGGTCTTCATAACACTAGGAGCCCTTTGACTCCCATACCTACTATAATTAATGTCACCCCTTCAACTCATTACTATGGCCCGACCTATAATAAATGCTCAATCTCTTTCCTAGAACCCTTTTGGGTTTCTTGGTCACTCATTGGGCTACAATCTTCAGTCCACCCCTATGGCTTCTAGTCCATTTTCTTATGGTATGCCCAACTTTACTTCAGAGTTTTCAAACTCCATCCGAGTTGTTGGCCTTAATTCTAGCATTGGGCTTGGGGGCATTACACCTCCCTACACTCCTTTTTAATTTGGTGGATCTCAAATCCCCCAAATGACTCCTAATATGGGAGGCATTCCTGCATTTAACCCCGGGTCCAACCCTCTTGCTTCTGGGTGGAACAACCAACCTGGAAGACAAGCTTCGGCTTAAGTTTCATCCTACAATCCTACCTCCTCAGTGCAGATTCCTACCAATATTTTTGGCATGATGAATCCACCTCTATCCTCTAGATTCCCACCCAGAGGAGGTCAGTTTCACGCTTTAGGCAACCCCCAACGCGGATCCAATCCGGTTGGGGGAAATTTCTATAACCCTCAATATAACATTCATGTTAGAATGATGCCCAACCAATCTTTTATGGGACATCCCGGAGGAGGGCCTTATAATCCCGGACAGGGCCATGGTGTTTACCAGAACCCTGGATGGACTATAGTTCCTCTAGCATAATATTTCTTGGGAGGTTGGGGCCAGATGTCGCAACCCTGTATCCCTTTTCTGGCCATGCTTAATCTGCCAGATTTGTCTAAGTTAATGAATGAACCTATGATTCATGATCCTACGTGGCCCCCAATCCCCACCAAACTTCCTTCGGACATCCCGAAGTTCAAGGGTAATAATGGAGAGGATCTTGGTGATCACATCACTACCTTTCACCTTTGGTTCTCATCAAACTCCCTTAATGACGATTCTATTTGTTTGAGATTCTTTCAATGCACCCTCATCATTGTTGGTGTGAAATGGTATATTGAGCTGCCTAGGGGGGCATATGGGACTTTTAGTCAGCTGGTGATGGTCTTTCGTAACCACTTCCAGTTGCCCATCTGTTATGATGCTAGCCTAGAATTGTTGTCGAATTTATGCCAGGATACCGCCACTCATATCTCGGACCATATCCAGGAGTGGTGTAGATGAAAGAGGTTGATTAAGACCCCTATACCCCTGGACTTTCTTTTAGAATGGTTCCTTAAGTATTTGCACACTCCTATCTCGAAGTACGTTGCTTCTTTTGGGGTTACCGTTGAGGAAGAAGCGATCTTTAGAGCCTAGTAGTTAGATCTGGTATACACTCATTCTAGGATGTTATACCACCTTCTTCCTGACGCACCACGGTAGACTTATGACCCTAGACAAAAGCCCGGGCCTCATGTCGATGTCATTATAGGTTCCACCAATGTAAGATCCGCAGACTTGGTGACAAGCTAGTTGAAAGAGTTTTCTCTAAGCCAATCTACGAGAGGGCCAACTTCGTATGTGTCTTCCAATCCCAATCAGTCGACGTATGTACTTTCCGTGTAATCATCGGCCAACCCAAATGTTAACCAGCAACCAGACGGGAATAAGAAGAAAGGACGTAATAATTGTAAGCGTGGGAAAAATGGTAATAAATCCAAGGACAATGATAATATTGAGAAGACGAATAATAATGTTGGAGAGGGGAAATGAGAAAGATGTAAGGTGAAGTTTCCCTGTAAGCTTTGCACAGATGATCACCTTACCCATTTGTGCCCCAAACTTGCGGAAGCTACGAGGTTATTATCTCTACCGCCCGTCGTGATCACGAATCCATTCCCATATAACCAACACATGGCCTCGAGTTCCTCAAATGCTATAAATGCGGCTGGTGGGAGTCAAAACCCACCATCGCAAGATGGAGATTGTTTATGTATCAATATGGTCGATGTGAAAATCAATGTAGCCACTCGATCTCAAGATTATAGCTCTTCACAAGCTATTCTTGGTCTAGAATCTCTTCCTCCTTCTCCAGAGATGAACTTACATATTAAAAAACCAGAGCCACTGCCTCATATTCATAAAGGAGTACTCAAGCCCTCTACCCACAATCCTAATGCTAGATCTACCCAAAACTACTCTATTGTTGAGGACCTAGGTCAAACCCCTTATGTGATGTCATCTTTGGAGGTACTCCAGATGTGTCCTTCAAAGAGGAATGCCTTGCTTTCTGCTTTAGGAGCTCTAGAACCCAATGGATCAAAATTTATCAAGTTTGATATCACGGATGTAAAGCCTCAATTTCCTTACCATGTGGCTTTCCAAATCCACATGGAATACTCTAAGTATACCATCAAACTTGCAGTTGTTGATGAATGCATTGCTACATGTGTGATGTCCCTGATCTGTTGGAAGGATCTCAGTTCTCCAACTCTTTCCAAGTCATCAAACATGTTGACTGCTTTTGACAATCATTCCTTCCACCCTCACGATATTCTTCCTACCTTTCTGGTCCAGTTAGGTGGAAAGACGGTAGAGGTGGAGGTAGAGGTAGTTGATGCACCTCTTGATTATAACTTTTTACTAGGAAGAAATTGGACCCATGCTATGGTCGTCATCGTATCGTTTGTCTTCCATACTCTTTTTTTTCCTCATGAAGGGAACATCATGATGATCGACCAGTTATCCTTTGCGTACGCTAGTCCCAATGCATCTGTTGGACAATCGATCCCTGTGATCGACAATTCTCAACCGACAACTAAGAATATAGGTGTCAGAATGTATTCTTCCCTCATGGGTATTTTTGACTTCATGACACCGATTCACCACATTTATACCATGTCCAATAGGCCCGTTTCGATGGGAAGGTCCGTTCCTTTCCGCACTTCCTATTTTAGTGATCCTTGGACCCTACCTTCCTTGAATTCATCTTGTGAGGGTCAGCCACATACTGTCATTATATCACCAACCTCTGTTAATCATGTTTGATATTGGTCAACAACCTCTACTCATCATTGAAGACCAACAACCAGCCGCTACAAGTCATGTTGGGGGCACAAATCTAGTCATTTCTAGTGACACTACACATACATCACCAACCTCTACTAGTCATGTTGTGGATTCATCACCAACCTCTGCCAGTCATGTGGGGGATTTGATACTAGCCTCTGCAAGTCATGCTGGGAGCATGTCACCAGCCACTGCAAGTCATGATGGGGGCATTCATATGATTAAGAAGCCTAGACGTGTAATATGCAAGCCCAAGTTCCTTTGTAGGCTTTTCAAAGGAGATCACCTTACTCATTTGTGCCCTGCTACTATTGTGGTACAAGAAGCATAGTCCTTTCTTGGGGGGCCTTCAGGTTCTGAGTCGTCCTTGGATTCCCAACCTTCTTTGGTTGATACAACAATCATGCCAATGCAATCTTCGGCTGACACCCCTCTTCCTTTAAGGGTTGATGCATCCCTTGACCTTGTTGTCTCGTGTCCTATTCAACCAACAATCATGTCGATGCAATATTCGACCAACACCATTCCTATTTTTGGGGGTGATGCATCTCTTGACCTTGTTTTCTCACATCCTATTCAACCAATGGTTGAAGAAGTGGTCATGCCAATGCAATCTTCGGTCGATCCCACTCTTCTCTTGGAGAGTGACAAGCCTAAGGAAGTGACATTGTTGATGCAATCTTCGGTCAATCCCACTTTTCTTTTGGAGGGTGATACGTCCTTCAACCATGTCCTTAGAATTTCTAGTTCTATACCTTCTGAACATGAGAGAGTTTATCTCTCCTTGAGTACTCTCCCTCCAAGTCTAGGGCAGGTTTCCTTTGATTGGAATGATCTTGTAGAGCCTCAACTTCCTTCTTCTACACCCTTCCAGATAAGGGGCATTCTTCGATATATTGTAGATAAGGTAACCTTTGCAAGTATTTAATCCTCCTCGAATTGGAAAGCTTTGGTTTTTCCCAATATTTTGTCATCTCTTCGTAATTTGTTGACCTTTCACAGAAGTCCTACACGGGAGCCTTGGCCTCCCCAATTACATGATACTTAAAACAACATTCGTGAGTCTGAGTTAAGCTCTTTTCTGACTCATCTAAAAAGCGAAAAGATTGTCGAGTGATTTGTCCCTTTCACACTCGTTAATTTGGACTTGAAAGGTCGTGAGTCTTAGTTAAGCTCTTTTCCGACTCGTTTTCAAAAAGAAAAAATATTTCTGAGTGAACTTTTCTCTTTAACACTTGTAAATTGGATTTGAAAAGACATTTATTTGGCACAAGTTTATCCCTTTTTCACACCAAATAGACTAAAAGACATAAAAAAGGACATTTTTTGGCGTCAAGTTGTGATTGCATCTCATGCCCTTGTTTGCAGTATTGATCCTATAGCCAGTTCTTTCTTTGCATTGTAAATCGTTTGCCTTAGCATTTTTGCATTCTCAACCAAGAAGAGACTTGTTTATATCCTTCACAATTTGACACCCTATACCTAGGAGGGAGCATTATGCCGAGTGTCCATCTCCCACATGCACTTCCCTGCATTGATCATAGGTATGTTCCACTGCTGGAACTAGTTTTGCTTACTTGCGACGCTCGTTTCCTCCTATGTAACATAGCATTCATTTGTCTATGAAAAAACAAAAAAGATGGGCAGGAAGGGAGTATTATCTTGTATCGGAAGCAGTCATGTCACCTTTGAACAGAGCACAAATTTATTTGAGTCCATTCATCATCATAATTTTTGTATTAGCATGGCCTTAGGAAGATAAACTTGTTACCGAGTCTTCTCTAGCAACTAGTTACTCTTACAGTCCCTATAGAGAATTATATCGATGCCTCCTACATCTTATGGTTTCATCATCAGGTCTATGTTGCCTGAGTCCTCCATATGTCTCATGCTCTTGTTCAAATTAAGTCTATAAACCTGTGTCGGCCACTCCTCAGAACTCTTGACTTTGCATGTCGGTCATACCCTCAGTTTGTCTCAGAATCACATGATATTGTAGTCCTATCATGCACCCTAGCCCTACTTTTATCATTGGTAGGTAACCTTGAACCCAACAGTCAACATTTCATCATTGGTCGTTGACTGGGTGGTTTCCCTTATGTTCGACAGCAAGACATCTATTCACACATTGGGATTTTTGCAGTGTCTTGGATACCATTAACCTTATTGGTGGTTTCCTTGCCTTTGTCAGTAGTTTTCATCATTGGTTCTTATTCAGAGGGTCTTTTTTGGGTACCACTTGCACTTGGCACATGAAAAATACACACAGGGTCATTGATTTGTGAACATGTTCTTCGTTCGATTTCCATCACATCATGAAGCTCATGCTTTGTACCTCATGCTGACTGATGATAGATTCCTTAATTCTCTCCTTTAAGTGGGTCTCTTTCCATCAACTTCATCCCATTTATTCTAGAAACGGGACCTAGAGTATTATGAGTACCTTGAGGCTTGCAGTCATCAGTGGCAGGCTCTCTTGCCATCAACAGTTGGGAATACATCAATGTCTCATGATCGATGGATTCTTCAGGTGTTCGACACCGACTCCTTTATTCACATTTGTAAGAATGTACTTGGTGCCTTGATACCTACTTTCATTATCAGTAGGTCATCTTGTGTTTGTTAATGGTATACCTCAATGATCGGTAATCAAATGATGTCTCATTGTTTTTTACCTCAAATCCTTTATTAACATGATGTAGACTTGCACCTTTGGTAGATTGTGTATAAGACTTGAAGACATCACTATGTGGCCGCAACTTTCCTGAGTTGTTGCTTCCTTTTCATTGGACCGATACCTATATGAATTTAGTGATCATGGGAGATCAGATTGTAATCCACAGTATATAGATATCTTCATATTGGTTTTGAGACTGGTTCTACAAGGCCTTTTTTGTGACTATGATAGCTATTGGCATGTAACCACATTTGTATTTTCCTATTAATGGCCACAGACACTTGTTTGGTATATTTTCACATGGATCTGCAGTGTATTTTTTGAAGCCATGTATGCAAAGTCAGTGCAGAATGTAATGAGCAATTGAGTTCGTCCAGCTAGTTCTCTACCACTCCACTTCTGGGTTATTTATAATGTATTTTGACAATCGCAGATACTCCTCTGACCTCACTCATTAGTGGACATCTGTTAGAGAAAGATTTGCCTCACCCTATGTAATTTTGCAGAGAGGGCGTTATTCTATTTCCCTATGCAGACTTGCCTTCCCTGTTACTAGAATCTAGAGGACAAAATACAAATTTTTCCACTTGTACGCATCTTACACCTTATACAACAAGTGTATACGCAGGCTGCTCCACTACAACCCGTGTACATCAGGATTTGTGCCAAAAAATAAAAATTAAATGTCGGGTTTCCATGTCACGACAGGATATCTCTGATCCTTGACCTTCCATATACTAGAAACGTTCCTTCTTGGCCCTTCAGTTGCATTTTGAAGGCTATAAAGAGGCCAATTATGAGCTATGGAAAAGAGAGAAAGAATTCAACTTTGAGGGAAAAGTTACTCTAGAGAAATTATTACTTCATATTGAGTCTGCATCCCTTTTTCCTTTAAGTCTGAACACAGTGTTCATCCCCCAAGATCTTTCCTTATTGATGGAGAACCTCATCGTCTCCCTTCTATGAGCTTGCCTTTGGTGGATGATTGAAGTGGTGGAGGCCTGGATGTAAGGAACTTGGTTTCTCAGTTACAAACTGTGTCGACATGGAAGTCTGTAATATTTTCACTTTTGTTGATCATTTATTAATAGAAATACTCTCTTCCCATCCAATTGATATCTTTCAAATATATGAGTTATTATCCATGGGCATGTTTGTTTTGTATATTAATGAATTATGCTATCTAATGTGCTAACCTTTTATATTATCACTATATGCTTGCTCTGCTTGTTTGTTGAGAACTTGTTGCAGGTATAAAGCTTTGGGTCAAAGTGCTCAACGGTGGACATCATCGAACATATGGACGAGGTAGGTCCCTTTCTTATCTCACTTGCACATTGGTTTATATAGCATTTTTTTGGGATAGAGTTGATTTATGCAGTCATATCCATCTGTGGTGGTTTACCCTAGCCATAGAGATATTTTCCTTGTAACAGTGCAGAGGTGGCAATTCAACAAATTCCATAATGATGGGACAAGATCCAACCATCATGTTACCAAACTTCTGAGGGGACAGGTTAGATGACCCATTAAAACTTGTGTTCATGTGTGAGAAGATATGAGAAGCAAATAAGATTAGAGATGAGGATACAAAGGTTGCATTGTTAGCAATCACTTTTTGAGACCACACATTATATTGGTACATGGGTCTCTCAACAAATAACCCAACAAGAACACCTACAACTGTAGCAGATGTGAAGAGGCAGTTAATAAATGAATTTTAGAAGCCATTTTCAGATGACCAATTTATGAATGAAATGATATAAATCAAGCAAAAACCAAGAGAATCAGTCTGGGAAGTGGAACATAAATTGAAGAAGTTAAAAGGTAAGTTAAAGTACACTATTACTGATACACAACATAGGCATTTTTTGTTAATTATTTATTACCACACTTGAAGTATCCTTTGAGATAGCAGAAATTCAAAAGTCGGGGAGAATCCCTCCAGGAAGCCTTATAGCTAGAGAAAAACTAACACAAGAATACAGATCCAGTTGTGGAAGAATTGAAGCAATATCTGAAGAACTTAACATTCCAGCTAAATCAGAAAAAGGGAAAGTAGAAAAGAGAAGATGTCTGGTGTACAATGTGCAGAATAGAAGGTCATCATAAGAATGGGTGTCCATTATTTTCACACTATATTGGAGTCGGTATGCCAAACCCTTTCGCTTCAGGAGGACCATAGTGTGAGATTTTCAAAACACATGGGCATGATCCCTATCATTTCCCCTTGATGTAGAAATATCAGACTGTTCTGAAGAATACATATTGTAACTTTTGTATGTTAGATGGACACGAGGACAAGCACTGTAGAAAATTGGAGATGATGAAAGAAAGGATTGTAGATACATACAGGGTGTATTTTGAACATGTAACATGAAAATCTGCGCATCACCCACAATATAACATTACACAACAACCACAGTACAATCTCACGTAGTAGTTTTAATCACAACCAAAGTATAATATGCAGCAATATCAAGGGAAAAAACAGTATAACCCTGCAAAACAGTGTGCAACACCACAACAGTACAACAACCCACAATTGTAGTATAATCAAGGACCTTAGTATAACACACCGCACGGAGATAACCAAGGAAACTCAAGAGGCTTCAGAGGAGGAGGTATTGGAGGAAGAGGATTTGGAGGAGGTCGAGGACCATTAATGTTTCATAACTGTCAAAAACCAAGGAACTATGCAAGAGACTTCCCACAACCACCTGTGACATGTATGTATTGTCATGCAGCAGACCATGAAACAAAGGATTGTCCAACACTGTTGATCAAAATACAAGACAAGAGGAACCAAACTAATTATAACGTGCAATGGATCGGGGTGGAACACAAATAATAAGACAAGAAGAAGAATAACATAATGATTAAATGTGGAGCCAATACAGGATAATATTTAGCCAAGAAGGATCAAGACCCATATCAGTGGGTTAGGAAGAATACAATGCCAGAGTAGAAGTTTGATGCGTGCAAAGAGAAAGAGATATTCAAAGAATCTAGAAAAGAGATCTTGAAGGAAAATATTGTGTCCTCTTCAAGAAAAAAGCCAGTAGATGATATACCAATATATGACATGCCCTCATTATTTGATCAAACCAATCAAGAGAAGTCTTCAAAACAAGTAAGTAACTTAAGAAACTTTTTGGAAGCTTGTGTCAAATTGTTGAGAGGTAAAAATTCCTTACAAGTACTGCATAATTTATTATAAAAGTGTAATCCTGGGGAAGAAGGGGTAAAAAGGGTAAATCATGTCTGAAAGAAGAGAATAACCAGTAGGGAATTCATATTGAATGCTAACATATGAGATTTCAATATGGGGGATATTATACTAGACTTAGGATCTCAAGTCAATGTCTTTCCAAATAAAACTTGGGAAGCTATGGGAGAACCACAATTAGGGTATTCACTTATTCAGTTGAATATGGAAAATCAGCACAGAGTGGTTCCAATTGGAAGGTTGAAGTGGATTCCAGTAGATCTATATGGTGTGCGCACCATGGTTGACTTTGAATTAATAGACATAGTGGACAATACTTCACCATAGCCTTTGATAATCGAGCTATTATCAATTTGAAGACAAGGAATACGTTATCTGAGTCAGGAGAATACATATTTATTACATCATTGGATCCCTCGGAATGAGGTAGGTATGTGGAGCCTACGACGGACAATATCCTTACAGAAGATGTGAATCAACTATACAGAACTACCACACGTGAAGAATATTATATCAAGCCAATTGCAAATCACATGCTTAGTTGGAGGAGTATTAGTTATTGTGCTTCAGAATATGACACAGGACTAGAAAAATGGCAACAACGATTACATGAATTATCTACCAAGAGATGTGCCGGAATGATGCATGCGTTAAGATGGGTTGGTACAGAGGTAAGAGAACCTCCCACTTTGTATGGACTAAATGATTTAGAAGAATTTTTTATGAAATATGAGATAGAATTTATGGAAAACCATGTATTACCAAAACTATATATTTCTTTAAAATCTACACCTGAAAGATGGTGGGGTACACAAAAGGAAAATATCAATAATTGGTTTCAGTGAAAAAGGTTACTGCACATCAGATTCAACACAGAACAGGAACATAAATATGAGGAGAAATATGAAGGATTTGGACAACCCCAAGAACATGTAGAGAGGTGCATAATTAAGTGGAGATTAGTACCACCAGAAGAATGGACACACCATTTTATTAACACACTAGAAAGAATTCTGAAGAACTGGTACACATAACAGGAACAACACAGAGAAAATGCCATATGGGAAGAAATACAACGAAGATTTGTAGTTACATTTTACTTTGAACATGACAGTCCAGAGATGGACACAGTGCTGAAAGAGGTAAGAGACATGATAGTTGAAGAACCAAAGTTTGAAATAATTCCAACATCTCAGAGGTAGGCTAGTCAAACAGTCAAACAATTGTTTCATTGTTATCACGTAGCAGAAACACAAGAAATGAAAGAAGGCAATCCACGCAATATCCAAATCCCAGAAGTAGAAGGTGAAAGAGAAGTATAAGGTCCCAAATCAAACTCAGAAGATTATGCTTCACCTTTAAATGTTAAGAAGGTCAACATTGGAACTGTAGACAACCCAAAGATGGCTAGTATTGGATATTATTGGGATCATCATACAGTAGAAAAGATCACAGAAATATTGCGTGAGTACAGTAACTTATTTCCAACAAAAGTTTTAGAGATCAAGGGGCTAGTAGGAGAGCTAGGAGAGATGGAAATCCCATTGAAAACAGAAGCAATACCTATGAGAGAGAGGCCATATAGATTGAATTCAATATACAAAGAGAAGGTAAATATAGAAATTGAAAAGATGCTAGAAGATAGTGTTATAGAACCTTTAGAAGAGTCAAAATTTGATCATTCCCATGGTGGTGCAAGAAAAGAAGAAAGGAGGGATCAATATTTGTGTAGATTTGAGAAATTTGAATGATGCTTTCCTACATGATCTCTTTCCTACTCCTTTTACAGATGAATTTTTGGAGAACGTAGGGGGTCAAGAATTGTATTCTTTTAGAGATGGATTTCCAGGTTATCACCAGATCAAGATAGCGACAGAAGATAGACACAAGAAAACATTTTCTATAGAGTGGGGATTATTTTAGTATACAGTTATGCCATTTGGATTGGAGAATGAACCAACCATTTTTTCAAGGGTAGTAGTAGCATCTTTTAAGGATTTTATTCACAAATTTTTGGACGTTTACTTGGATGACTAGATAATGTTCAGTTTACTCAAATATTATATTGAAGTATTAAGGTTGATGTTGGACAGATGCAAACAATGTCAGATATCACTAAACATTAAGAAGTGTATTTTGATTGCACCTTTTAGAATTTTATTCGGACATGTGGTGTGTAAACAGGGTCTATTGGTTGATCCTGCTAAAATTGTTGTCATAGTTAACTTACCACCACCAAAGTCAGTACACCAGTTGAAGAGTACATTGTGACATATAGAGTATTACATAAAATTCATCAGGGGATATGCATAGATCATTTCACAAATGGAGAAGTTGTTGAAGAAGGATACTAAGTACCAGTGGAATGATGAATGTCAAAAGAGTCTTAATATTTTGAAGAAGAAGATGATTATTGTGTCGATTTAAGTATTTATAGATTGGGATAAATAATTTCATGTGCATGTAGATGCATCTGCAATTGCATTAGGATCAGTAATAACCCAACCAGTAAAAGGTGATATAGATCACCATATTGCATTTGCAAGGAGAAAGTTGACAGATTCAGAGTAGAACTACAACACTACAGAAAGATAAGGATTAGAAATGGTGTATTATTTGTAGAAATATAGACATTACTGATTAGGACAACATTTTAAGATGTTTACAGATCATTCATCCCTAAAACACTTAGTCAATAAACCAGTGTGGGGGGTAGGATATGCAGATGGTTGTTACTATTTCAAGAATTTGACTTTGAATTTGTGGTGAAGCCTGGAATATTGAATGCGAGAGAAGATCACCTATCGAGGATAACAAATGGATAAGATCCCAATAACTTGGAATACTACTTTCCAGATGCACAATTGCTTTCAATACAAATTGCATATGAATATTTTGCTGACATTATTGATTTTTTGAGTACAGGATTTGCACCAAGAGAATTTACTACTACGCAGAAGAAAAATTTGGTGGTCAGAGCTACATATTATCAGTTAATTGTAGATCATTTATACAAGCTTGGAGAAGAAATTTTTTTGAGCAGATATGTGATGAAGCATAAAAAACCCATTATTTTGGCAGAAGTGCATGAAGTAATTGTAGGAGGACACTACATAGGAAAAGATACCATGTAGAAGGTATTTCTCATAGGATTATGGTGGCCAAAAGTTCATAAGGATTCAAAGGAATAATGTCATACGTGTGATGTTTTTCAAAGAGTTGGGAAGCCATCCAGGAGGGATGAGATACCACTAAAACCACAGGTTACTTTAAAAATGTTCGATAAATGGGAAATATATTTTGTAGGTCCAATTAATCCACTAACAAGAAGATCAAGAGCCATATATATTATTACAACAATGAAATACTTGACCAAATGGGCAGAGGCAACACCAGTAAAGGATTGTAGCACGGAGACTACATCACACTTTCTATTTGAGAATGTAGTGATAAGATTTGGATGTCCAAGAATATTAATGAGTGATCATAGGACTCACTTCATCAACAGTACAATTGAGGCTGAGGCTATGCTTGAATATTTTAAGACATACCACTAGAAGAGTACTCCTTATCACCCTCAAGAAAATGGAACAATGGAATCCTTCAACATTATTTTGGAGAATTCCTTGACAAAAATTTGCAATGTAAACAAAGATGATTGGGATTTGAAGGTACCAACGGTACTTTTGGCTTATATAACTACCTGCAAGAAATTAATAGGACAAACACCCTTTAGATTGTTATATGGACAGGAGGCAGTAGTTCTCCTAGATTATTTAATTCCAAGTCCGCACATTGCAGCAATTACATATATGACATAAAATGGTGTAGCGCAAGAAAGATTGGCTCAACTGATGGAATTAGAAGAGGAAAAAATCATAGCAGGTTTCCATCAAGAGGTATAGAAGGAAAATTATAAAGCATGGCCTAAAAATCATATCAAGAAGAAGAAGTTTAAGGAAGGATATTTGGTTCTCCGCTATGACAGTAAATACTTACAGCACCGAGGGAAGCTCAGAATGCATAGGCTAGGGCCATATCAGATAAAGTTTGTTACAGATGGAGTTTTTGTACAACTACAAGACTTAAAAGGAAAGGAAGTGGAAGGAATGGTGAGTGGTATTCGACTGAAACTATATAGGGACAATCGACCTACTAACTCTCAATAGTTGCAACGCAACAATTAGACTTGTACATATTGTAAATAGTACGAGCTAAAAGAAGAAAAAGGAAGACAAAAGGAAAAGCAATGATGAAAAAGAAAAAAATAAGTAATTATGAGGAATAAGTAATTCACGAATGAAATCCCACAACAACTAGTGCGACATAATTTAGAAGACTATGCGTATGAAAATTAGACACTGCGCAAATGACCGGAAAAAGTGAAAAATAAGACAAAACATTAATGATCGGGTCTATAAAAAGGGAAAAGCACGGGAAAGTTCGACACTTAGAGAATTTTGAGAAACCAAGAACTTGAGAGAATGAGCAAAGGGTGATAGATAAATAGGAGAAGTCAATCGATTGAGTGCAAGAATAGTTTGATGGAACCCATGAAAGTTGGTGCTCCTAGACGATTTGTACGAATAACCTGACAGTCTGGTAGAAAGAAAGAATGAATGGAAGAACCAGAGAATTTTGTGGATATGGAGGATGTAAAAACATGAGAGACTGAATCAATCAGTCCCACCAGATTATAGGAATAAATCTCAACTTCGGAACAAGTGCAAGTGGGTCAAAGCGCATAAAACCCTAATGGAAGCACGAACCCTAGTTTCAAAAACCCTACAGAAAAGGAAAAACAAAAACAACAAGTCATAGAAGAAGTCAAAGGTCGACAGGAAATGGAGGGAGAAGAAGAAGAATAACTCGAGGATGAATCCACAGAGGAAAACCTAGCCATGGGTCAAAAGAGGAAATCACCAAGCGTGGTGGAAATTATATTACCCCATCTTCCAGATGTTGTAGTTGTAGTGGAAGACATGTTAGGGAAGGTGTCGAAGATAAAGTATGTGTATCATGACATAATTGACACAACGAAGTTTCCAAACCTCGCACAAGAACATACTTGGAGAACAGGGGGGAGGTAGGCCCCCTAAAGAAACCTATTCTAGAGCTCGCTCAGTCGGTTACAGATCTCTATAATTCGAGCGCAATGAATCTGTTGGAAATACCGCATTTTGGGCGTGGTAAAAATGTGGGACTCTATGTGAAAACGTTATTAGCCAGGGTACATAGAGGTATCATGTGGATGGATAGACTGGTCCCCATTGACTTGGATCTCATAGATAATATCATAGGGATTCCTACCAATGAGGTAAATCTCGAAGACTATCTGGAAAATAAAGCTAGAGAGAAGGAAATTGCAGAGGAAGTGAAAACATAGTTCGAGACAAATAGGGGAACCCAAGGATTAATCATCAAGGACATTAACAATCAAAACAAAGTTTGATACAAAACGGATGGCCTGCAAAATGTTGAGAAAGTGAAAAAAGGAAGAAGCCTGGCAGGAGTGATAGAAATAGTTATGCAGTGCACAAAGGGCGTAGTATTCAACTGGGCACCATACCTGTTGAATAAATTTATGGTAGATTGTAGAGACGTATAGGATAATGTAATGAAATTCCATTACTCCTGGTTGCTAATATTGATATCATTGGTGGGCTAGAAGGAGGCCAAGTTCTCATCTTTTCTAAACATGAAGGAAAAATGTTATACAACAGACTACGAAACATTATGGAAGCAAAGGACCCCAAGAACCAATAGGCTAACAACGCAGTATTCGTCATGTTCTTGGAGGATATGCAACAAAATAAAACCAATGTCTAGAGGATCCCAGTAGAAGTGGTGCAATGAAATGAATGGATTGCAAATTTCAAAGCCTCAAGACATCATTTATGGATCTAGGCCACAAGAGACCCAAAGAAGAAGTGGATGGAATTGAGATATTGCACATCAAGGGAAGAGGTAGACTGGATTGTGAAAGACTGGCTTGTGCAGTGGAAGGTGCCAACAACACAAAAGAAAGGAACTAAAAATAAGAGCCATCAAAGGTAGGGACATCCAAAAAGACAAGTAGTCCAGCTGAAAATACTAGGAAGGATTCAGAGCACGACCAAGCTTCAGGAAGCAGTGCAGGCAAGAAAAATATCATAAAGAAAGAGACAGTATCAAGGACAGAAGTCAAATGATATGGCGAGAAGGATAGTTCTCTTCCTCGGGAAGAAAAATATGGGGAAACAAAAAACATGAAAACTGAGGCGCAAACCTCAACACTAACTAAGAAGAGAACTGGAGCACAAAAGGCAGAAATCAAGAAAAAGATGAAGTATCATAAAACTCCTCCAACGATCACTATAACAGAGGATGATGTTGAGTTGGAAGAAAACAAATTCCAAGGCAAAGGAGAGGATGTAGTACGTGTAGTAGAGGCACAAAGGGAGGAGATCATGGAAAAAATAGTAGAAGTACATGACATCTTGCATAGACTGCAACTCAATACAACGCAACATCCAACAGCGCAATAGACAAAGAAAGAATAGGAAACATCATTGCAGAAGGATCAGGAAGAGACCGTGAAGACAGGAGTAGTGAGCAGTGCCAAATTCACAGTCACACAAGAAATGTTGGATATGGATGAACATACAACATAGATACTAGTAAAGGACATGAAATATATGGATTTGGTCATGGAAAAAATACCCACAAAATCCTTATATGGACTTCAATAAAGTGTAATGTAGGAAGTGCAATCTAGATCTATTGAGGATGCCACCAACCTAGCGATCGATCGTGAGGTAAAGGAGATTCTACAAGTGAAATGTGAGAAAATCACACTGGAAAAGGAGGAAGAGAAGTAGCGCGCAAACAATTTGGAGAAGAATCTCATAGAGGCATACATAAGTATACTCGACTACGCATAGGAACATGAGGTTACAACAAAAGTGAAGATACAACAAATCTCACAGACCATGGAGAGATACAAGAAAAAAAATAGAAGAGTTAAAATAGAATTTAACTCTAAGCACACCTCAAGAAGTGAGAGAGCAGAGAGAGAAAGAGGCTACTATGCACGTAGAGAGTATATCACGAGAGGTTAAAGAAGTGGCATAACTATATAATATGACTGCACATATTTGGACAATCCTAGAAGAGGATGAAAAGATCCAATAGTTAGAGCAAAGGGAGGAAAAAATGAATGTGGTGGTTCAGGATTTGAAGAAGAGACAGAAAACCATGGATATATCCCTAAGAATGAAGGCAACACAGGAATTGATGAACTTGCAGACATAAGTAAATATTGCGTAGGAGTAAAAACAAGCAAGGAATGCTCAGTTGGAGCCATTTCAACAACAAGCAGAAGGGATGATAGATGAACTCCAAAAAGAGAAGGTAATATGGGAACAAGCACTCACCGAAAGAAGAGAAGTGTTGATAGAGCATATAACAACAGAAGGTTTGGAGACACTAGTAGGGAAGAGTGCAGAGGCCAAAGAGAAAGTGACAGGATTAGCAAAGAAGTTTCATGTGCTTGAGATAGCATTGAAGAAGGTGCACTGAGGCTCAGTGGCTCGGGACGAGCCACATGTTAGTGTTGGGGACCTGCTGGAGAAGAAAATTTTGGAGAACATCACAGTGATCAAGGAAAAACAACATGCCACATTTTGAGGAAAAGCAGCGCGCGCGACATGATTTATGGAAATCCGACGCAAATGTGGACAAACCTAGCCTACTTAGGGTTAGGATTTTGGGATGGAATGTAAGGGTTTGTAACCAATTTTTGTAATATAAATAAGGGGTATGAGGTATATTAGAGGAGGATCAGAATTATCTAAGATTTCATTGTTAGAAGGTTAGTGCGACAAGTATTTTTTGGAGAACCTATTTTGGAGTTTTTGGGATTGGAAGTTTGTTTTGAGAGTTGCAGAGCTCAGATGAGGTCAAAGTAGCTGAGGTTAAGGACACAAGATGTGGATCTTGGTGTGATCTTGGTCCGCCTCACTACTCTTTACTATGATGTAATGTGCGCAGCGCCCTTTTGATGAATAAGAATAAAGAAGAAGAATATATGTGTGGACGTAGCCCCAGGGGGGTGAACCATGATAAAACCATGTGTGCAATGTGTTCCAATGTGTTATTGGTTCTGAATTTATCTTTGAATGGTTAGATAGATGAATGGATTATTTATTTATAATGCGCATTAGATTAAATATGAAAATGAATTAATGAATGGATATTATGAATAGTATAATAGAATTCATGTTGGAAAGAAAATCCCCCAATCCCTTCCATGATTGCAGACATCTATGTCCTACAGTCCCCCATAAATCATCTCAGGTGAGAATACATTATGTACTCTATGCGTGGTGTAGCCTTTTGGTTTACCAGAAGGGTCGATGATGATAAGGGTTGTGTTGGAGAACTAAAGTAGAACCAGGGTCAGACTATAAAGTCCAACAAATGGTTTTGTTGTTGGATAGAACTCAGAAGGAGAGCTAGGAAGGGGTTTGGTAAAGAATATGCAGTGGTAGAAAGGGATGTTCAGGCCATGGAATCCTACGAAGCAAGAAATTGAAATATGGTTAGAGATAAAGTAGTCGGAGTTTGCACAGAAAGACAATAAGGGTTTTGTTGGAGAACTAAAGTAGAACCCAGGTCAGCCTATAAAGTCCAACAGTATCAATGTCGAGTCTATAACAAAAATGTTATCTCTTCCCGAAAACCTTAACTCTATGACTTGGAATAAGTTAAAGGATTTGGGTGTCAACGATCGTACTTCTATAATTATGGATGCTACAAATGTATTAACAAAGAATAATTTGGATCAACAACCTCAAAATAAATGTAGTTCAATTGAAATAAGTATCGAAACCTTCATGAGAAGATACAAGGAATTAGTTGAAATAGGACTAGCTTCATGTTGGGAAACAAATGGAAATTTTATTCAGTGGGAAGCATATAAAGATATGTTAATAAAAGTAAGGGATGTTATAACTAAATTTCTAGGAATGGATGGTGTTTTGAAAGGTTAAACTATTTTCTGCAAGTTAATAAATGGTTTTCATTTATTATGGAAAATAAAAACTTTATTTCTTAATATTCCATCATATGATAGATATATGGAGCTTGATATAGCTTCCAACAAAGTGGTTAAAGCCTAAAGAAAAAATGCATGGAACTATTCAAGCTCATACCTTGTTAGAAAATTGTGTCAAATGTAATGTGTTATCTACTATGTTCTATACATGCATGTACTATGTTTTATACATGCCTATACTATGTTCTATAAGGGAAATGCAAACAATGACTTGGTTTTTAAAAAAAAATATTTATTTATTGGGTATTTCATCATCACTTTTCCTTCTTGGCTTCATGGTTCATCATTATAATGGTGTACAAAGAATTTGCGAAATAAATAGTCACATTTTTATGGAATAAAGAATGACATATTAGGATGTTTATGGAATAAAGAATGATATTTTTTTTTCTTTGATGAAAATATGGTATAGATGAGTTTTTTTAGGAGAGGTATGTATTTAGACAAATTATGCACATATGAATGTTGTTCATAGGAAGATGAATGAAAAAGGATCTTGATACATTGTATAAGATGGATGTTGACGCTATAAATTCAACCAACCTCTATTATTGTTTTTATAATTGAATTAACTTGTTTTTTATTGATATATGTAGTTTTCGACAATTGATGTTGACAATGTGTGATCTAGGAGGACCTGGGAATGCTCACAGAGGTCTAGGAGGATCCAGAACGTGCACATAGGTCCAGAATGGTTCAGAAATGCTCAAAATTCGATCATCCCAAATTCTCTTGAAAATGACATCGATGCATAGATCTCTTTGTTAACTTTCCAATGAAGGAAATGGCAAGTCAAATGTAGTTTGTATGAAAAATATATGGCCAGTCAAATTTTGAGCCAAACTAAGTCAAAGGTCAAAGTTAGCAGAGGAGAAAGGGTGACGTGTAGCACATGATCGTACAACACAGGTAGGTGATGTGGCATGATCAGTTGGAAGGTGACTGGGAAGATCATACAAGCCAAGTGGTCCAATCATAGGTTGATAAGTGGCATAGATAAGCCAATGAGAGGCTTCCACATTGCATTCTCCCATTGGCCTTTATGGTCATGTTTATGTAAAATTTTATGGGAGTCGATGAGAGTTGAACCCATGACCTCCATAAACCTTAACAAATCCCCATTACCAATACACCTCACACTTGCCACTTAACCATATACATTTTCATATATAATTAAACTTGTGTAAAGATTTGTTTTGTGGTAAAAAGGGTCGAGGACCTAATCCCTTGACCCCTAGTCCATGGTTCTATTAGAATGATGTAACCGTAAATCATATTCTACGGGGTGTTAAAAATATATGCAACCAAATATTATATATATATATTAAATTTTATAACAAAAACCATGAAATGGTCGGTGTTCGGTGGGGCTTGAACCCTTGACCTACCAACTATGGCAACGACCTAACAAGCTTCACTAACAAACATTCCTCCAACTCTAGTTGGTTACAAATACACCTTAAATAATAGTTAAAGGGTAGCATGGAATCTGGAGGGGAGTTAATGGGAACACCCTATTTAATGGCACGCAACCAAAGAGGATGGTACAAACATTCATTATTGCATAGTTTTGTCTCGAAGTGTGTGCCCAAGGGTACATAGGATTTGAGGCTATAGTGTAAATCATGTTGAGAGGTCCCTTGATGGAATTTCAGAAAATTTATACTCATTTTTCATGATTTTTCGTAAGGAATCCAATGGTGAATTCCTTTTTTTCATTTGAGAAATATGTAAAAAGGTCATTGTAAAACAAAAAGAATTGAGCATTAATAAATAATGTCTTTATTGCAAGCACACCCAGAGACGTAGCCCAAATTGGGTGGACTCCATTATCAAATTTGTGTATATGATTTCAATATTGTTGTTCATTTTTTTGCTCAAATATTTGCAAGTTATTTATCATTAAAGTGTATGTGGTTAGATAAGTATTTCACATGTAATTGCAATCAATCAAGTGATCACTATTATTTCAAAGATCAAGTGGATGTGTATATGTATTTAAAGTTTATCAGCATCTAAGGATTTTTTGGATCAAATTGGTATTAGAGCAAGGTTTGACAAGTGTTTTCAAGTGAATTCTTACAAGAGCCAAACACAAACTTGGTAAAGGAAAGATTGCAAGTTATAAGTCTGAGATTGAAAGAATACTTTGTAAGCATAAGATGGATTTCGAAGGAAAGGAAGGAAAAGATCCTCCCATTAGTCTAGAAGAAATGATGGATACATTTTTCTTGATGAGAGAGATAATATATTATTTGCAACGAAGAATTCAAAATCTCATAAGTGGGGAATCTTCGGTAAAAGGAAAAGGAGGAGGAGAAGGTAGTGGACCTTTGGAACCCCCCTCACCATCCTCATCATCTTCTTCTTCTAAATAAAGAGAACATTCTTCTTGTCGAAATAATTCCTCTAAGAAGTATGATCATAATATTCCTTTATTAAAATTGGATGGAAATTTTGAATTTCCAACCTATGATGGAGAATTGAATGTCGAGAAATTGGAAAATTGGATAAAGAAAATAGGGGTATATTGCAGGGTTCAAAAGATTGTGAATGAAGATGAAAGGATATAGTTATCTACTCTTCGACTAAGTGGAACAACCTTGATATGGTGGGAGAGTAAGATGTAATTTTATCTTGTTCAAAAGAGTAAATTTGTCTCTTCTTGGGATAATTTTACTAAGGCGATAAGAAAACAATCTATCCACTAGATTATACGCAAATGGAAATGATAGAATGGTAACATCTTAGATAGGGTAAAGGCTAGAATATTCAAGCATACACACATGAATTCAAAAATAAGGCATTATCCTTAGGTATTTTGTTGTATACCCATGAAACTCTTCTGAAGTATATTGGTGGCATGGACTCATATCTTCATCATACTATTTTAATGTTTAACCCTACTAACATTGATAAGGTGTATGTACAAGCTATGCATCTAGAGGCTAGTAAGGGTAAGCATGTGAATGGAGATAAGAATCCATACAAGTTTGAAAATAAACTAAAAGGTAAATGGAAGATTAATAAATCATATACAGTAAATAAATCTAAGGAAATACCTACATGTTCCCACTATAATAAAAAGGGACATGAGGAATCACAGTGTTGGAAGCTGCATCCAGAATTATGACTGAAGAAGTTCAAGGATAATTGGAAGCAGAAGACTATTGCATCAACTCATCAGGATCTAGGGTCAGATTCTGGACATGAATCTAAGATCATGGCAATGGGAAGCAAAGTTATATCAGCTATCAAATCAAATTCTTTAGTTCAAACCGCGAAATTAGAAGGTGATATTAATCAAAAGAAGAGGAGTTTTTCCATGTCAGAGTTATAGTCAATCATACAAAGTTAGATACTTTATTTGACAATGGATCTCAAGTTAACCTAATATCTAAAGCAATTGTTAAGAATATGGGTTTAAATACGAAACCTCACAAAAAATCATATCCATTAGGATGGGTGTGCAAATATGCTAAGTTGCAAGTGACAAAATAGTGTAAGATCATATTTGCAATTATAGCTAAGTTCTTTGAGGAGGTTGAATTAGATGTTGTGCCTCTTGAAATTTGCGACATTGTCTTGGGTAGTCCATATCTATTTGACAGGAAGGATATGTTCTATCGTGAAGAAAACAAATATTATATTTTAAAGGATGGGGTTGAATATATTGTTAGAGCTCATCGTATCAAGACTAATGTTTCTCTAGTGAGCACAGGGAAAATGAAGAGACTCATGAGCACAAGTAAATATTTTTTTCTCATGATAGTGAAATAGAAATAAGAAGAGATAACATATGCTTCATCAGGTTTTGATTTAGATCATAAATAGGAGTTGACCAACATCATATATAACTATGATGAGTTGTTTTAGGAACCTATAGGGTTACCTCCTAAGAGGGAGGTTGAACATGAAATATGTTTGCAACATGTTGCTCATCTTCCGAACATTGGAATGTACAGGTCATCAGTGATCGAGAATGTATAAATGAAGAAATAGGTTTAGAAGTTGGTCAATAAAGGAATCATCAGGCCAAGATCCTCTCCGTGTGGCTCTCCTACTATATTACTCCCAAAGAAATATGACATGTGGAGGATGTGTATTTATTGTCGATCCCTAAACAAGATTATGGTAAAGACGCCTTATCCTCTTCCCAAAATTGATGATTTATTGGATCAATTAAAGAATATTGTTTATTTCACTAAGTTGGATTTGAGAAGTAGTTACCATCAAATCAGAATTGCAGAAGATGACATATGGAAAACTTATTTCGATACCAATAAAGGATTGTTCAAATGGTTAGCTATGTCATTTGGGTTATGCAATGAATCATCAACATTTATGAGGGTAAGGAATGATGTGTTCAGACCCTACATATATGATTTTGTCATCGTCTATTTAGATGACATATTGATATTTAGTCAATGATGGGAAGATCATATAAAGCATGTCAAGATAGTCTTGGAAATCTTGAAGAAGGAGAAGATGTATACTAAGTTATCTAAATGTGAATTTGGAAAACTACTCTGGTATATTTGGGATACATTGTAGAGAATGGTCATCTAAAAATAGACCCTGCAAAAGTAGAAGTAATTGTGAAATGGCCCAAGCCAACTATTGTCATAGAAATTAGGATATTCTTAGGAGCAGTACAGTACTGGAGGAAATTCATTGCTAATTTCTCATACATAGCAGCTCTTGTACATGCATTAACAAGTGTTAAAAAAGTCTTTCAATGGGGAGGAAAGAAGAAGTAAGTCTTCGAGACATCGAAGGAAAAGATAAGCACCGCACCAGTTTTGGCACTACTAGATTTACAACAGCCATTTGAGATTCGAACCAATTCAAGTAGATATGCCATGGGTACAGTCTTGATGCAGTGAAGTATGTTATCACATTTTATTGTATGGGGTGTTTTCCCCGTTGGATTTGGCCTCTAGGTGACCAAATGCGAAGAAAGGGGCCTAAAAACACACATTTCGGCCTTATCCTAAGTCTGTCGAGGTTGATATGATGGTTTGGCACGATATGTTATGGGGCACTTAGATCTGAATGGTCGAGGTCTGCGTGCTCATATCTATGGTGCATAATCCATATCGCACCCCCCCCATCCTTCTGCCTTTAACGAGGGGGGGGTCCAATTTAGTGGTTTTCCAGTGAGGGCCCCCCACTAATGTGGTGCCCTTTCATGAACTCGGACCCCCTCCCCCCCCTCCCCCACACCAAACCACTTACCATCTCCCCCCTCCCTCCCAGTAGACCTCTTACCACTCTCTCCTCCCTCTAACACCTAGCTTCCACTCCATCTCTCTCCTCTGTTGTCCCATCTCCCACTTCTCATCACCTTTTTCTCCTTCACACCTGTTCTCCACTCACCATCTCCCTATTGTTGGGAAAAATACCCTACGGACTAACAAACTAGGGTCATACTTCCATGCAGATTTCGACCGTAAAGAAATTACTTTTTAACCTACCACCCAAAACTTAAACCCCTCTTTCACAATACATGCATGGAAAGGAACTACTAACCTTTTTACTGATGTTTGGTGTAGATCCTCAGTTGCGCTCTTAACCGCTTGCTTGCGCTGCTCCTTCCAAAGATAACCTGCAATCAAGGAAAATACCTACGCATGCATGCTACTTCTCTACTTGAGGGTTAGAAATTAAGCATAAATTAAAAAAATCATAGATAACTCATGCATTGGGATGGGAAAAGTATTCTTTTATTATTTGAAAAAATGAATCAACTTATAATCAAAGTCGAGACCGGCCACCGCTCCTTAATCCTGATCCTGGGCTCCTCCTCTTCTGTCCTCCAACTGCTTTGCGTTAATTCTCCTTTGTCTTGAGGAAAGGCTAAAGGGTTGGGACAATGGATTCGGCAAATGGGCAGAGTTTCTTCTCTATAATTTTCCTCCTCCAAATGGTACCCCTACCCCTTCTTTTATAGGCTAGAAGGAGCTAGGGTTTTGGACGAACCCTCGGCCATGCATGGCCAGGAGTTTCAGTTAACTGACCCATAGCTTTTTGTCATGTCGGAAAATTTCCTTTTTTTCGTGATTCTGAAGATACACGCGGGCTGTAGTGGGCCAGCTAGTGTGTACTTTAAAAAATGGAGTTTTTAGAAGAGTTGTTCAGTAGTTTTTGGCAAAGAAGGGATATGAGTTGGCCTGATTCCAGGTAAGCATGTGTGGTGCAATTTAGGGTTATAACAGATGCCCCCTAATGTGTGAGGTCATAAGAGCATCTGATGGCCAAAATACATTACTAATCTTTTACCAATATTTACTGATGTACTGAATGAGTGAGCCCAAGGATCAGGAACCGGGAGGTGCCATCTGCAAAATAACAAATGTCTCACCAAGGCAGGCATACCCATGCTCAGGATAAAATATAACCATGGCTACCAATCAAATACACTATAGATCCATGTCAAATAACTATAAAGAGTAGCCGCGAATAATACACAACGGAGCTACATCTCGAAATTAGAAAGATATACATATAGAGTACCCATCTTCCAGAAGTTGATTTGGCCTAATGGATGTACTTCAGATCTCGAGAAACAACTTCAAAATATTCTAAAACTCGCGTAGGAGTGTAATATGAGTGTACAACTGCACTACCCAGAGGTCTTCGACGGCTCATCGGTTATGGACTTGATAATCTTGATGATCGGACTGAAGGCTTCAGTGATTTCGAACAAGGACTTGATTTGACGTTCAGGATGGTCAGGTATGCAGACAAGAGACATATTGCAGAGGGGCCGACTCAGGATTAGTGACAAAATTCCCTTGGACAATAGTATGACAAGTGATAAGACTCAGGTAGCATAGATGTTAATCACAATTCTACGAAGCAGGAGGCAACGCAAACTCTCCATATGTTTGGAAGAGTAACCAAACGGTGGAGGAAACAACTCTATATAATGAGAAAAGCTTCCTAAGGTCGTACTAAATCCCATAGTCTAAGGATCAAACGGACAGATGTGCTTTATCCAAGGGTGACTCATTATGCTGCCAATAAAGAAAATACTTTTCCCATCCTCTTTTTGGGGTATATTTGATTTTTTATTTCTTTTTGATATTTTTTGAAAAAGAATGAAGGAATATTATGTTACAATGGAGGAACGAGTACTGCAAACATACAAGCTAAAGGCACAAGGACAAGACTGATGTTCTGGTAAAATGATACTCGAGAAAAATCCTCCAGCGGCCAAAGGTGTTAAGACACAAAAGAAAACTGTCACAAGGCTGATGGATAAGGTATGCAAATGCAGTTGATAGAACACAAAATGGTAATGTCCTTCGATGTAAGTTTAACGAGCCCAGAGAAGGTAAGCTCGGTGGTTTTTAATATTTAGAGAGTCTGAAAAAGTATAAAAGGAGACTCCACTGGGGTACCTTTTTCGACAATAGTCTAGTCGGTTCGAAAAAGGGATAAACTAGCACTGATTAGACATCAATTTAAAACCATTTTAACGAGTGTGACAAGGAAAAGATCACTCGGCCATTTTTTCACTTTTAAGGAGTCTGCAAAAAGCTTAACTATGGACTCCATCGGGAATATTCTTCTGGACCAATTTAACGAGTGTGAAAGAATAAGGTCACTCGACGATCTTTTCAATTTTAGGGAGTCTGAAAAGAGCTTAACTATGGACTCCGTGGGGGTTTCTTTTTCATAAATTTAGTCCCTCAGGCCCGAAAAAGGAATAAAATTATACCTAAGAGTACTCTTCTAAAGAATGGAAATTTGATAAAGTATACCTTTGTTCGTATAGTTGACCGTTCAGACCGAAAAAGGGGTAAACTACAGTCGGACAGACGTGACTTCAAATTTCAGTTTAACGAGCGTGACAGATCACAAGATCGCTCGAAAATCTTTTCATTTTTAGAGGGTCTGAAAAGGGCTTAAAAGGAGACCCGTTTAAGGAACGTTCTTCTGGACCAATTTAACGAGTATGAAGAAACAAGGTCACTCGGCAATCTTTTCATCTTTAAGGAGTCTGAAAAGGGCTTAAAGAAGACTCCACAATGGTTACTTTTCTCAGTTAATCCGGATGAGATCGAAAAGCATAAATGTAGTCTCGCCAGATGTTGCTTTCGGATCTCAAAGCGAGCTTGAAAAACAACAAAGTTAGCTCATGATAGACTCTTTGTGGGTCAATGCCTGGCATCTCCTCAGGGGAGCTGTATGCTCCGACGAAAACATTTTCTATGACGCCAGGGGTTCTGGAGATATTGATAGGTATCATTTCAGTAATGGTTACCATATTGCCCTCAGCATAGATCTTGAGTGTAGCTAAGGGATTAATATGACAAGACCTATCTCCAGTCATAGTCATGGTGAATTCTCCTGCTTTGATTCGGCTTAACTTTGGGAGGAAATATGATCTGTGATGAAGATCTTCCCAAGGTTTGTCCAGACTAGTCATTGCTTCGATTACTACTTCGTCAGAAGGCAAGACTAAGTCTAACGAATCGACGTTAGTGAGAGAACCCTGAGCCCAAATAGGCTCTATTAGTGGATCCAACTCTTGCGCCGGAGTCAGATTAGGGTTAGCTGAGGCTTTTTGGACTAAAGAGTACGCTACTTCAGCGACCGACAAGGGCATGGACATGTCGGGGTGCCCTGTCTCATCCATCGTGGCTGATGGGGAAGGAAGAATCCAAGGATCCTCAAAGTAAGTCATGCGGAACGACGAAACTTGAAAAATCTCAACCTTATGGTGATTAGATATAAACTTGACATCGTCATGAGGAGGTGGGTAATCAAAGGTACCCATCAAGGATGCACACAAACCAACCCCTACGTTAACGACACCGGGTTGAGGATTATCAATCATGGGAACTGTGGATGCCCCCAAAGATGGGATAGGTCTAGAGAAGGACAATTGATCGATGGTCACTATCCGACCCTCGTGCGGAAACAACAAGACTCGGAAAAATTTAGAAACCACAGCTTGCATAGCATAAGTCCAATTCCATCCTAACAAGAGATTATAGTCAAGGGGGGCATCGACTACCTCTACTTCAAGGCACACGGTCTTCCCTCCTAACTGCACAAGGAAAGAAGGAATGATGCCATGTGGTCGGAAAGAACGATCGTCGAAATAAGTGAGGAGAGTAGGTGAAGGAAACAAAGTGGGCTGGCCAATGGCCTTCCAACATGCTAACGACATAACGCATGTCGAGGCACCCTTGTCGACCACCGTGCGGAAGATATTTCGTGTAAAAATTTTCATGGGATGAGCCACTACTATTTGAAACACTACATGGTAAGGCATATGAGGTTTTAAGTTGGTTGTATATAACATGATAGTACCTGGGTTACAAGTCTCAATAGAGCCTATAGCAGTTAACAAGGCTTTCCTCTGAGCAGGGCAGCTTTGGAGGACTTCCAAAGCAGACATCGCACAAGGGGTTTGTGATAAATCCTCCACCACAGAGTAATTCTGGGCAGCCCTTGAGTTTGGGTTGTGAGAAGCTTTCTAAAATGCACCCTTTGGAATGCGTGTCATTGTTTCTCCCAACGTCTTCTTGATCTGTAGAGGAAGAGGTGGGAGTTCGGCTTCTTTACCCTTCTCAGAGACGCTTGGTTTACTATAGTCGTGTTCTCTAGTCATTATGAAGGAATCACCCCTAACCATATATACATTCGTGGATAAGAAATTGTTTGGAGGAGGACAGGTTTCTGGGCTGCCCCCTTCGACACTTGCAGAGGCTTGAGTTAAATTTTGCCCATGTTGAAAGGGATTAGTCAACATTGCTTGTTGTTGCTGTGTGACAAACTTTTGGGCCTCTGAAAGTCGAGGACAAATATGGGTCAGGTGGTCTTCCGCACACAAGTTGCACGGATACCTCACCTTCTGTTTTTCCGTGGTACCCTTGCCAGCATTATCAATGGGTTTTTTCTCCCCCTTACCCTTTTTTCATTGTTTTTTCTTCCCTTCAAGCTGCTGGGTGGCCTTTGGGTTAGTCGACTGCATGGAGTGTACTTCCGACGTTTGGGTAGGAGGAGAAACCAAAGAAGTAGTCTGGTTGGCCACTGAGTGTTGGATAGATAATTGTTGCAATTTTTTTGTTAATTGCTCAGCGGGCTTGGTTTGTGCTGAACCAACAATACCGTCGGCATGTGATCCATCTCTCTATCTAGTTTTATCCAGTATTGATCATGGTGCATCCGACAGGATGTTGTATAATAAACCAGACTGAGAATAAATGAGCTCAAACTGTTGAGCCCTCATGATGGCATCTTCTTCGGAGAAAACTCCAGAAGTTGCGACGTCTTTGTATAATTATGGGACCAGAGACTTAAGGAACCACTCAAGTAGGAATGCTGGTGGGACTGGTACTTTGATTAGACTCTTACGGCGTCGCCACTCTCGGATATGATCGGAGATATGGTCCACTGTTGTCTATTCGAAATTGGCAAGCAGCTTTATGCCAGCATTGTATCTCACAGGTAACTAGAAATGGTTAAGGAAGGCCATCGCCAGTTCACCAAAACAAGAGTATCTTGAGCGATCGAGATCGATGTACCATTTTGCGGCACTCCTGATAAGAGTGCGTTGAAACAATCGCAACTGAACAGAGTCATCTTTCAATGAGTTATATTAACACCAAAGATGGAAGGTAGTCACGTGATCACCTGGATCTTCATTAGGCTTGGCCTCGAACTTTGGAATGTCCGAAGGCAACTTCGTTGGCATAAGAGGCCAACGTGGATCGTGACAAATAGGATCGTTTAACAACCTTGTCAAATATGGCAAGTGTAATGTCATCAGGAATGGTAGTTTGGGTTGTTGGTGATAGCCTGGGAAAAAGGGTCCTGGAGTTTGATTGGCACCAAGTTGCCAAGAAAAGTTTGGCTGCTGGCCCAGATTCTGGTAGAAACCATGGCCCTGACTAGCGTAAGGATTTTGCATCTGTGGAGACATCATTGGCTGATTTCCCATAAAGGACATAGGATGTTGGGCATTCATCATGTTTGATGGACTTTGGGAAGGATTACCCCATGCCGGTCCTGATGGGAGAGGCATAGTAGTCTGTCCAGGGTTCCATTGACTATGGAAAGAATTACCCCAGAACGACATTCTAGAGGAGGGAACGGATCCTTGTCCTGAGTTCCAAGGTCTTGTATATGTGCCCCCGGCGCAGGAATAGTACCTTGCACCGGAGTAGACTATCCAAAAATGGGAGTTTCCCCAGACGGGAAAGCGGTGGATGCGAAAGTGTTGTTACCAAACATCCCATTCCAAACAAACGGTGATGAACCTACCTGCATAGTGTGCGCAGGTGTTCCTTGACTCCTGGCTCCAAATGAACTAGTGTGTGCAGGCTGCCTAGCGGACTGCTGATGCAAACCACCAAGCGAAGGGGACGAAGGAGAGATATGACCTCCAATGTAAGGAAAAGCATTAAAAGGGATAGGAATGCCCCCAATTTGACCTTGTAGAAGAGCGTTAGAGCTCCCTGCCCCCAGACCCAAAATCTGTAAAGTGGAGTAAGTGAGTGCAGGACTTGTACTTGAACTAGGTATACCATATGAAAACGAAGGGCCTGTTGCAATAGGTGTGAAGGGAGTTATGGCCACCGTGATAGATGCGATCAGTCCACTGTGTGACGTAGTTGCGGCCGAGACCATGGTGGCTCGGACCGACGACGACAATTTAGGAGATGCTTCTCCTGTGGTGGCAACTGTGGTGGGAATGGAAGAATTCCTAGAGGAAGTAACAGCATTTGTTTCCATAGCTGTGTGAGGCACTGACAAGCGTTCGTAAAATTGGATTGGTACAATAACCGATGGCCAGGTATCAGTGGTTTGGGTTTCAACCGAGCCAATATTGGTGGTTGATTCCTCCCAGAGTTGTTTGGGCACAATGGTTTGTAACCCGATTGCTTCGAAAGACCCTTGTTGGTCTAGCTTCCGCCTCAATGGTGGCGAGGGTGGCTCCAGTATAACCGGTGGAGCTCAGGATCCTCCACTGTGTGAGAATATCCAAGACACGCTAAGGTATTCTACACGTTCAAACAGTAACACACACTAAAAAAGAAGACCCTAAGAGATAAGACAAGAAAAATCTAAACTAGTTGGAAGAACAGTTACAACAACCAACACTAGAGCAACCTACTGGTGCAAGTGCAACTCAAACACGGAAGCACCCTCCAGGTATACTCTACAAAGCATGGCCCAATGTCTATCCTAGGTACCGTGGTATACCCCCGCAGTCACCTGTGTATGTCCCTAAAAATATTGGCAACTAGTTTGCCAGAACGCGAACAATCACCAAGCGGGTAGACCACAATGAGCAGGGTATCAAGCCCGAAACCTGTCAAGGGTATTGAGAGAAAATGGTCCAGAAGACAATTGAGGACCTTGAATGGATTCGAGATCCACGAAGCCCCATGGCAAATTCAAACAACGGAATCCCAAAACAAGCCCTCGATATGTGTTCTCCACTACGCTTGGTCTGGCTTTGGAGGGGTTATCTCTGCTACCTTTCTGCACGCGACCTCGTGTTTATCCCCTGTGTTAGAGGGGGGTCCTGGATAACTTCCACGCAACTGGACTTCTATGCTCCCTATCACAGACTCTAATGTTTTTTTTTGAATGGCCTTGGAGAGTTTCCTCTCCAACCTAATCCAAGGCCCTAGTCCTGAACTAGTGTGTGAACCCTACAAACAAAAAGTCTAATAGATTTTAAATTAGCATTGCTTTTATGGGTTTTCTTACGTCATGGGGTATGAAGGTGAAACTGATGATGTGTAAAGACTCAAAGCAAAAACGAATGAAAAAATCTAGAAACAAAAGACTTTTACTAAATGCAAAAATCAACAACTTTTCACAAAGAAAGATTTCTTTTTCTTTTCATTTTTTCTAAGATTTTATGCAGCAAACATAAAGGAATTTCGCTCAACTACGAGCTACTTATGCTCTCAATGCACTGCAAAAAATTATGAACAAAAAGACTTCTCCCTAGCTATTGATGCAGAAACACAATCTTCAAACAAAGAAGAAAATGAAAAGATTTTTTTTTTCTCTTTTTTTTTATTTAAGTGCTAATCAAGCAACAAAGGGAAAATATTGACAAGCACAAAACCAAGAAAGACAAATTATGGCTTAAAGCGCGGATCGCAAAGAATCAAAGTAAAGGCACACAATGGAAATCAAGAAAACAAATATTCTTACGCTTGTCTAAAAACCATAAAACAAAATTTTTCTTTTTATGTTTTCTGTCAACTATCAACTGAGAAAAAGCAGGCTAAGGGTAAGAGGACCTAACCTACTAACTGTTCAACCCTAGACTCAAACACCTGAGAGAAATACTTCTCATCAAATGAGGGGATGACTGCCCCACCTTGACCAAAAAGTAGCCTGTCAAGCATGCTACTGTCACTAAAACAACATGCGTGCAAACGCGTGCTGAGCTGAAACAAGCAGCGTGTACATGTGGTTTGAACTTGTACAGGCTGCGTGTATGTATAAACTCTAATACAAAAATGGGTAGAGTTTCTTCGCTATAATTTTCCTCCTCCAAATGGTACCCCTACCCCTTCTTTTATAGGCTATAAGGAGCTAGGGTTTTGGACGAACCCTCGGCCATGCATGGCCGGGAGTTTCAGTTAACTGACCCATAGCTTTTTGTCCTGTCGACAACTTTCCTTTTTTTCATGATTCTAAAGGTACACACGAGTTGTAGTGGGCTTGCTAGAGTGTAATTTTATATACACGTGGGCTGTAGTGGGCCAGCTAGCGTGTACTTTTAAAAATGGAGTTTTTAGAAGAGTTGTTTAGTAGTTTTTGGCAAAGAAGGGATATGAGTTGGCCTGATTCTAGGTAAGCATGTGTGGTGCAATTTAGGGTTATAACACTCCCCTCCTCCCTCATCCTCTTACTTATTGCCATGTGTCCTTCCCCTTCTCACCTCCTCCTCTCACTTCCCTCCATCTTTTGTCCACTTGTTTCGTGTCCCCACTCCCTAAGCCTTCACCCTGTGGTCTCCTCGTCACCTTCTTGCACCACATCACCTCAGCGCCCATTGATCCAACCTTCATGCCCCCTCCATCTGGCCACCTTTTTATCTGGTGATTGGGCCATTGCCTTGCCAAATTATCATCCACATCCGACTACCTAGCCTCCCGGAAAGCATCCAACAAGGCACAAGCAACGAAGGAAAGACTGCCACATCTCCCAGGTGTCAAGTTTGACCTGGGCTGTTCTGATCCTGATGTAGCAGTTATGAAGAGGGGAAGGTATCTGGAATTTCATATCCCCCCCATGAATGAGGAAGTCAGAACGTCTTGACCATGAGGATGAGAAGTCAACTCGGACAGTCTGAGATCAGGTGTGCAGAGAGACTGCATGTGCAGTCTGACAAACCAGAGCTCATAGGGACTGGCAAAGTCAAGATTGCATCTGATAGAGGAAGGAATGTGCAGAGGATACTATAGGTGCAATCTGACTGAGACAAAACAACTCCATGGAAGCTCAAGCATGCCTCTGTTGTTGTTTACAATTTTTTTGAGTATATGTAGGGAGTTTTGTTGTTTTGTTAAGGGTCGATGGTTGAGCAGAGCTCCCATTTTTGTAATATGTTTTAACACCATATTTGTGTATGGTTATGTATTTTGATTTGAGACTTTTAGTTAATAGAAGTCAGTTTCCTTTCACATATCTGTAAATCCTGTGTCAAAACACTCGGAATTGGAGGATCCAGTCGAGGATCATTATGCTATTATGATGGAGTTTTGATCATCCCAGTATCGTGATCAGTCTTACTCAATTTTTTAGGTTGTCTTTTTCTCTCTCACACTGAATAGCTCAGAATTGGAGGATCCAATCGAGTTGTTATGGCCGCATAGTGATGTAGGTTTGATCATTGTGTGGTTGTGAATGTGTCAACTAGGCACATTTCACTGTCTAAAACCTGGGTCTGAAATCATCATCGAGCCTAAGTTTATCTTCCTCAAAATGCTGGAAGGTCGGATTCCCATAGTAGTCTTGTTCTTGTCTTCTCACCAATTCTTCCCTCTGCTCGCCTTTAAACTCAATTCACTAGCTGAAGTTAATGTGGCCCTCACTTCCCTGTGAATTTCTTGTTCGGTTCTGTGTTGTAACATCATTCTAGTGTTGACTTTTGGCCATTGACCACCCATTTAAAACCAACCTGTGACATAACACTGATGGGTATCGGGCTTACCCCTGCCACAATCCAGGGGTGACTTCTGGTTCTAACAAGGTAAACCTATATGTTATCATTCTAATACTTTTTATCATGTTGTGATTAGCTATCCCACATATGATAAGGAGTTGTATGTGTTGGTACAAAGTGTAAATAAATGGAAGAATTACATAATGGGAAAGGAGACAATTATTCATACAAATCATCATCCATTACAATACTTGAACTCACAGACCAATCTACAACAATCATGAAACTTTAGATGGATGGGTTTCTTACAACAATTTCATTTGGTAATCAAGTATAAGAAGGGTATTCGTAACAAGGTTACATATATGTTTTCAATATCGGTGATTGATGCATCCACAATGCTCAGGTATAATCCTTTAGCACATGAAAGTTATGCAGAACAATATGCTAATGATGATAATTTTAAATATGTATATGATGCATTAACTCGTGGAAATCAGCAGTCAGATTATTACATGCATGAAAATTTGTTATATCATCTTGGAAATCATTATATACCCAGATATGAAAGAGTAAATGCAATAAGAGAAGCTCATACATCTCTCATTTTTGGTCATTTTGGGGTTGGTTAGAAAGTAGCACAGTTGCATAGATATTCGTATTGGCCTTGAATGAATGAAACAATTTCTAAGTATAACAAAGGGTGTGTTATGTGTGTCACAAGTAATCCTAGAAACAGAAAGTTGGGATTATATACACCACTTCCAGTACCTTCTCATCCATGGGAAAGTATCTCTGTGGATTTTGTAGGGGGGTTTTCGATGTCGAGAACAGGTCATGATTATCTATATGTTGTTGTGAATAGATTCAATAAGATGTGTATTTTGATGTCATGCAAGAAATAGGTCATAGTTGAACAGATAACACATATGTTCTATGCTAATGCATGGGTTCATTTTGGACTTCCTACATCTATTATATCAGATCAAGACTCTCGCTTTTTTGGAAATTTTTGGTCTCTTTTATGGGAACTCATGGACACTAAGTTGAATAAGAGCACAAATTTTCATCCACATATATATGGACATACATAGGTGGTAAACAGAATAGTGGTACATCTATTTCAAGGACACTGCAACAAGAATGCTAAGCTATGGGATGAATAGTTACCTTATGTGAAACATGCCTATAATAATGTCATGCATTTGTCTACTCAGAAAATTCCTTTTGAAGTATGTTTAAGGTACATTAATAAATTACCCATGGAATTTGATTTTGGAAAAGAAAATAAAGAAGATGGACAGGATGATACAGATAAAGATAAAATGTTCATTCAAAAGATTCAACATGTACATCAAGTAGTACAGGAACAATTGGAGAAAATTGAATCCAAATATAAGGTAAGGCATGAAAAACATCAGGTTGATCATCAATTTGAAGTCAGTGATCAAGTATGGTTACATATCAACAAGGATAGAATGAAAGGTGAAGGTAAAAATATAATGCCAATCTGATATGATCCATTCAAGATCTTGGAGAATATTGGTACTAATGCCTTTTGTTTAGATCTACCATCCTAAATTCAAATGTAATTAGTGGTTAATGTTGAGAATTTGAAGATTTATGAGCTTCCTATTATTATAGATGAATATGAAAGTATTCAAGTTCTAGCAGTTGATTATTTTTCTCCATAATATTTGGACGAACTACAGGAAGATGTTATTCTTGACAGAGGAATCAATACTTCATAGGGAGGAGATGTGGAGTATCTTTCATTTGGTATTAAAGGAGTAAAACTAAGTAAAGAAAAATGGATGGAGATCAGAAAGGTGAGGGATATTTACACTCACTTAGTTGCTTAGTAATCAAAATTTTTGGTGGTCCAAAATGTTTCCAATGGGGAGGAATGATCTAGGAGAATCTAGGAATCGTCATAGAGGTCTAGGAGGATCTGGGATGTCCACAGAGGTCCAAAATGGTTCAGAAATGATCAAAATTATACCATCCCATATTCTCTTGAAAATGACCTCAATGTGTAGAACTCATCGTTAGCTTTCCAAAGGCGCAAACAGAAAGTCAAATGGATTTTGCATGCAAAATCTATGGCCATTCAAAGTTCGAGCCAAACCAGGTCAAAGGTCAAAGTTAGTAGGAGAAAAGGGTGACATGTGTCACCAATGCAAGGGTGAAACGTGGCACATGATCGTACAAGAAAATTAGGTGACATGGAATAACTAGTTGGCAGGTGACTGGGAAGATCTTACAAACCAAGTGGTCTAGTCACAGGTCGATAAGTGGAAGAGATAATCCAATGAGAGGATGCCATTTAGCATCCTCTTATTGGCCTTTATGGTCATGATTATGTAAAATTTTATGGGATTCAATGAGATTCGAACCTGTGACCTCCATAAACCTTAACAAAGCCCCATTACCAATACACCTCACACTTTCCACTTAACTATATACATTGTCATATATATTTAAACTTGTGTAAATGTTCGTTTGGTGGTTAAAAGGGTCGAGGGCCTTAGCCCCCGACCCCTAGTCCATGTTTCTATTCGAATGATGTAATTGTAACTCATATTCTATGGGGCATTAAAACTATATGCAACCAACTAGTATATATATATATATATATATATATATATATATTAAATTTTATAACAAAAACACTAAAATGGTTGACGGTCAGTGGGGATTGAACCCCTGACCTGCCAACTATGCCAACGACCTAATAAAAACTGCTAACCAACATTCCACCAACTATTGGGTTATTTAATTCTTTTCAGTTAAATTTTAGTCAAGGTGGATCGACTGAGAGTCAAAGTCGAAGGAGCCGACAACAAGATGATGGTCGAGGTGGTTCGACTGGGTAAAGTCGAAGTCGAAGACATCAACAAAAAGATGAAGGTTGAGGTGGTTCGACCAGGTAAAGTCAAATTTGAATAGATCGATAGTAAGTCAAAGAGGTCAACCAAAAAGAGGTCGACAAACGGTCATGTGGCAACCGACTGAAGACTGAATGAAGGTTGATTGATAATCTGACTTGGTATTCAACTATAACAGAATCTTGAGATTCATAGGATTTGTAGCCAATGATCTACGTGTATCTGTAACCATCTTTGGGTTCCTTTTATTTAGGGTTTTTCCTACTGTAAATCCTATAATAAGGCATGTTGTAATGTTGTAAAAGGATAATTGCTAATCAATATTTAGAGGTTGTTGGTCATACAAATGTAAGTCGAATTAGCTACAGGGTTGTTCTTGTGTAAAGAAAGAAGGTATGATGTTGATTATGTCTTAGGTGTGGACCAAGGTTAGGCGTGTAACATTTTATTCTAAATGAATAAGACAACAAGAGATCAGAATGCTCAAGGAATGTTGGTTTTCCTGGTTTGGGTTTCCAGGATAAATCTATGTGTAATGTGTGTTTTCTTTGTCATTTACTTTCTTGTTGAAATTTTTCTTCCTCTCTGCTGCTAGGTTTAGCATGGAAATTTTCCTCATTTCCTAACATGTGGTATCAAAGCTTGGTTTAAAAACATTGGATATATGATAAACCCTAGGTTCAGTAAGAGTCGTAAGTCAGAAATATTAAAAGATTGTGTTAAAGAATGGCAAGCAGCTCGAGAATAGAGATCGAAAAATTCAATGGCCAGAATTTTGAGCTTTGGAAGCTTAAAATTGAACATCTCCTTGTAGATCAAGAACAATGGAAAAACATATGTCCATGCACCATTCTCATAGGTATGTTGACGTAAGAATGGGAGAAACTTGAGAGAATGGAAAGGAGTATGATTCGACTTTGTCTTGTAGATTTGGTACTGGTGAATGCCTCATGTGAAGATTCGGCCAATAAAATGTGGGACAAATTGGGGATCTTGTACCAGTCAAAATCCCTGGTAAATAAGTTGTTTCTCAGAAAGAAACTGTATGTTTTGAGGATGAGTGAAGTAATTTTGGTGACTACGAATTTAAATGCGTTTAATACGATTTTAATCCAGTTATCTTATGTGGATATTAAAATCACTTAGGAGGAGAAATGTGTCAGCCTATTATTTTCTTTTCCAGACTCCTGGGATAGCTTATTCATGGCTATAGGGATCAATTCAACCACATTAACGCTAGAATATGTGGTTTCATATCTACTATTAGAATAAATGAGAAGGAATAACATGGAAGGATCAACCAAATATGCATTAGTGGTGAGAGGTCGACCAGTTAACAGAGATAAAGGAAAATTCTCCGGTAGAAATTATAAGTCAAAGGGTAGATCTAAATCCCTTGTTCAGTCAATGAGAATATGTTGGAAATGCGGTAAAGTTGGGAATTAAAAAAAGGACTACAAGTCAAAGGAAATGGAAGTCAGTACAGGATCTGACGAGAAGCAATCCACTAAGAGAAAGATGACTCTAGATAAGGGAGGTGATGTGTACCTAGCGTTGACCAACACACAGTTGGATGAACATGTTTGGTCGATAGACTCAAGAGAATCCTATCATATGATACCACATAGATAATGGCTATGAAAATATGAACGATATGAACAAGGAGATGTGTTCTTGGGGGATGAATAAAGAACCAAAATTGTCAGACAATGAAGAATTTGACTAATACTGCAACATGGGAGGAGTAGAACCCTTCCAAGTGTGCTACACATTCTAGGTTTCGAAAGAAACCTAATATCTTTCAGTAATATGAGTGATGTAGGATTCCACACTCTATTTCATAAGGATATGTGTAAGATGGTCAAAGGTGTGATGGTATTAATTAAAGGAGTTCAGATTGGAACCCTATACAAGTTATTATGGATCTAGTCAACCTGACTGGATGCAACAACATCGTTGTTTTTGAATTCAATTTGAATTCGAGTCAAATTGAATCTATTTTAGTTGAGTCGATTCAAACTAAATCGACAAGTCATCATAAATTTGACCCGACCATGCTATGTCACGAGAGGATGGGACATATTGGAGAAAAAGGACTTCGAGCTATGAATAAAAAAGGTATGGTCGAATATTTTCCTAAATATAAATTAGAAGTCACCTTTTGTGAACATTGTATATATGGAAAACAAAGTCGAGTGAGGTTCCCATCTAGAGCGACAAGGGAAAAGGGGATTCTAGAGTTGGTTCATAGTGATGTGTTTGGCCCTGTTTCAGTGCCTTCACTTGGTGTATCCGTGTATTATGTCTCCTTCATAGATGATTTTTCTAGGAGGACGTGGATATATTTCCTGAGGAAGAAATCATAGGTTTTCAATAAATTCAAAGAGTTTAAATCTCTTGTAGAAAACCAGACAAATAAGAAGATTAAGGTGTTGAGAACTAACATTGGTGGTGAATTCTGTGGAAAGGAATTTGATCAGTTTTGTAAGAAGTGTGGCATAGAACACAAAAATACCATACCCCATAGAAAAATGGAGTTGCTAAGAGAATGAATAGAACATTGATGGACAAGGAAAGGAGTATGCTCAGTGGTGCTGGGCTCTCACAAGAATTTTGGGCGGAGGCAATCGATATTGCAAAATATATATTGAATATGTCTCTTTCGTCGAAACTATTTGACACAACTCCACATGAGGTATGGTCTGGTAAGAATCCTTCATTTTCACATCTTAAAGTATTTAGTTTTGATGCATTTGTGCATGTTCCCAAGGAAAAGAGGAGCAATATGGACAAGAAGTTAGTCAAGTGTATTTTCATTGGATACAAAGAAGGAATGAAAGGATATAATTTATGGGATATTGCATCAAGGAAAACAATGTACAGTTGAGATGTGGTCTTCAAAGAAGTTGAAAGTAAGCTCGAGCCTGAAGAAATTGTTCAAATCAAGAATAATCTAGAGAAGGTGTGGTTTGAACTGAGGAATGAAGAATATGATTCAGATGAGTCGATTGAATCATAAGAAGAGGTTGAACAACCGAATATGGTTTAAAGGAGGTCATAACAAGTAAGATAATCAGTCAAAATTTATAGTCTACCTGAATTCCATTCCACATCTGTGTTAACTTCCATCGACGATGAGCCCAAGTCGTTCGGGGAGGCAGTCGACTCAATGGAAGGAAAACTTTGGAAGGCCACCATGGTCGAAGAGATGGAATCCTTGTACAATAATGAGACATGGGACTTAGTCGAATTACCTAGTGGAAGAAATCGTGTCGGTAGCAAATGGGTATTCAAGAAGAAGATGAATGCAATAGGTCAATTCGAAAAATTCAAAGCTCTATTGGTAGAGAAAGGATATTCACAAGTTGAAGGAGTCGAATTCGGTGAGATTTTTTCCCTTATTGCAAAATTAACTTCCATTAGAGTGCTAGTGTCTCTAGATGCAACATTTGATCTAGAAATAGAATATATGGATGTAAAGAAAACGTTCCTACATGGGGACCTCAAAGAAGAAATCTACATGAAACAACCTGAAAGATTTGTAGTAAATGGAAAGAAATATTTGGTGTGAAAAGTGAAAAGATCCCTTTATGGTCTAAAGTAATCACCAAGGATGTGGTACCAAAAGTTTGACACATACATCCTTAGTTTAGGGTTTGTAAGAATAAAAGTTTACCACTTGTTGACGGGCAAAATTGACTGCTCATCAACTAGAAGAGTGAATCTGGTTTGGGGTTGTCTAATTAACCCAAGTTGTTTGGATTGATTCACTATGACGGGTTTAATGGCTCCGTTGGCCAATCTAGAATCCTAAAATAAACAAATAAATAAAACAAAGAAACAAAATAACTCAATAATTACTAATTACTAATATATATATATATATATATATATATATATACAAATTGTTTAAATGATATTTACATGCTAGGTCTGTTTTATCTAATTTATATATACAAAATATACAGATTGTGAGTTTTAATATGAACTCATAAAAAATCAAATGTAGAAATGGTTCTTTTGATGAAAGTAAAAATAGAAAGAAAAAGGTACTATTTCTTTATATTTTTTTAATCTATATACACCTCTAAGATCAAATATCAAACTACTATTTAAACAGAAAAATGTAGACTGTGAAACTATACTACATATAAGAATTTCTATAATAAATAAGCAAATAAAAAGGAACAGACTAACCTATTGATCACTTGAAGAATATGCATCCAATTGTTTGTATAAATCATACATCAGTCCATCCACGAGATAAACCTGTTGTGCATCTTCACATTGTTTGGAATAAATGCCAAATTGTACATTGACTGTTGTGTTTAATTGATAAAACGATAGGATGCAAAAGTAATAACTGTGATACCATAGACTGCAAGTGATAATGCATAAGATAAATCCGACAGTTACAACTTTCATTTAATGAATCAACATGTTTAAGGTAAACATCATAATATGAATTGAATGATCATTCGTTGTTTTCATAAAAATGAAGCATAAAATCGTGAACCGTGAGAGAAAAACTATCTTGACAACAGACAATAACAACATTCATAGATGGCTAAAGCATAAAGTAAATATTTTTTATGTCCAAATTCGAGTATAAGTTGTTCACAACTAGCTCCAGGCCAAGATGTTCCTGATTACAAAAATAATGGGTTTATAAAGGCCTCAGAAAAGATAATTGTTTCCCCTTCTGAGATCAGATATTGATTACAAAACTAAAAGGGGGATACAACCACCCAGATCATATTAAATCCTCTAAAGCTAACAAAAGTTCATTTATGTTCATACAAAATGCATCAAAGATATGACTGGCAGGTCAAGGATGCCTCAGATCAATTGATAATCATGAACTCCTGAATACCCTGAAAGGAAAATGAAAAATAGAAACATTTAGATACATATTCAACCATTAATTTGCAAATTTCGAATTAACATAACTGGCTACAGAATCTGTGATTCTGTAGCTAGTTATTTTAGTAAAGGAAATCCAATTTATTGTAAGAACAAAGCAATCTAGTTTTAACAAATAATCCTATTTTAAGATAAAGAATCATACCTCCAACTATGAGATCAAATCGTATTAGACAACCTTGGAATTTACAATGGTTGTTGCAACCTCAACGTTTTTAAATACTACATTGCCTATTGTCTTCATACATTTTTCTTTTCCTTGAATAACAGACTTGAGCCTATGATTTTCCTTCGTTAAGACACTGATATGATTAGTGAGAGCCTTAACCCGTGACTGTAGGATAGGGATATCAGTATAATATCTATCAATCTAGGATAGACATACTTCACACTTCGACTGTGCGACGGTTTCATGGGAACAAACATGATCGTGAATCGGAGCATCTTCCACGCAGATAGTAGATTCATTACCCAATTTAATACCAGGAAACTTTGCATTTCGTTTCAGATAAGGAGGTAAATTGTCCAAAAAGTTGTAGGTCCAATCAAGGTGTGGCTCGAATGAATGAGGGTCTTCTTCAGTGAGGAACCTATTGATTTCGGAGTCCGAACTCTCATGGACCTCAATCAAGCTGATCGAGCTCGCATGAGATTTCTACTTGTTTTGAAGCTTTCTTAATATTTACCTCCCGGCTCTCTTTTTTTTAAAATTTAAATCAAGATTGCCTTTAGATATCTCACCTGTAGGTTTCTTTAAAATTTTAACAGAGTCGTGAGGGTGTATAACTTGCTAACGGGCCTACTCAATAATCTTTGAATTAAGTAAGGGTTCATTGTAGGAGGCCGAGACACAGGCCTAAGTAGGAGAGATGGGCACTGTAGGGTAGACAAGGGTTTCTTCAACCACGAGTTTGTCGACCTCCTCTATATCAGGGTCACCATAACCGTTTTTGGTTATGAATGAATCCCAACTGTCATTCTGTAATTCTAACTGATGCACAAGAAAGATTTTAATTAAGCCATGATGGAAGAGGCTCAAGTTTGATTGTTTCTTTATATACCTTTTACCCATTTTATAAAGGCTCCTTAACAAATAATACGGCATGTTCAAGGGAAACCCCATAAAAATCATGAGAAGACGCAAATGGTACAAAAAAACAAGATTGAAACATCCCTCACAGGTAATAAACTATTTTAACACAGCAAGAAGATCGTCCCACTGAGATTTCAGGAAGGAAATGGGCATACCTTTGTCACATCCTTTTATCTTCCGATATGTAAAGAGAAGAGTCCAAGGAACTTCTTCCACCTTCTCATTTTTGGACCATCGTTGACCACTTGCAAGGAGTCCTGTAGCTTGACTCAAGAAATACTCTGTAACCTCAAGTTGGACATCACCCACCTTAGCTCTACACCCGTCGAAGGAGAAAGAAAATTCCTGGGCAGTTTGTAAATTAAAACCCTGAAATTTTCTAAGGAAAATGAACCACCCATTACTCTCCAGATCTTCTCTGGCATCGTCATATAAGAGCAAATTTTGAATGCCATTTGGTTCAACTCTAACAATAGGAGCCATACTAGATGGAAGGGTAATAGATCAAACACATCGTGCAAGGCGGGTTTGTGAGACAGACCAGAGCCATACCCCAAGCCCGAGAAACACCAACAGTGAACGACATATGAACAGAAAACTCATAACGATAAGATGGGCGTTAATTGAAATGTATGCGAAGAGGGTTTGCAAAGACCAAGACCAGTCTTGGAAATGATGGTTGACAGCAAATCATATTGACAACTGTCATAAAGTACAAACCACGACCAGAGCATTCAAAATGAAAATAAGTGCGCACACAGTGGGTTTGATCATAAGGTTTGGGGGAGGTTGAAAATCAAAAATCAAAGGCCTAGTAAAAAGGAAACGTATAACCAAGAATTAAACAAAAACCATACCAAAACTCAAATCAAAAAAGGGCCTTTGTTGATATAAATATCAATCCCTAAGCATGCTTGGTGTTCAAGGAATCGAAACAAAGAGAATAATTCTTCATGGCAAGAAACAAGGTTTCATTAATAGACTGTAGAAACAATTTGCCTTTAATAAATTTTCAAACAAAATGATAACACAATCACAAGTTTTCATGCTTCGTTTTCATGCTTTCCGTCATGAACGAAGCATGAAATAAAACAATAGGGAAAAGCGACAAATTACGATTATCATTTCGAAAATCACTCATGAAGAGTAATAAAAATTTGTGACCCCAGTTAGGAAGCTATATAAATTATTTAATTGATATAAAAAGTTAACAAAAACGTTGGGCTGCCAACAATGGAGACATGCTGGGAGAAGCAGCTATCTCTGTAATACGAATGGATTCAGGTTAGAGAAATCTGAAAAACTTCAAATCGAAGAACAACTGAAAGGTCATTTGAACATCTTTAATAATCATGACGCAATCCAATTTCAGATATCTTCCGTTTAAAAAGAACGAAATCTGGTGACAACTTCACGAAAGAAAGCCACGACGTTTTAAGATAATGTCTCCAATACTATTGACAGGGGCACTGCTGCCAGCAGGCATTCATAGCCTCGACAGGGATGTCAATTAACCCATTCTGACGTCTGTATTTTGTCCAAGAAATTTCAAATCATAACAAAGGACGCTTATGTCCAAAACACGATTTATATCTGAGAATTTTCTTTTACCTAACATCGCTTCGCTGCTAGTGGCCCTGTTCAGTACCCCGACAAAGTTGTCTTGGCATAATGCATTCATTTACCCACTGCCAACAGACTTGTTCAGTGTCCCGGCGGGTTTACAAACACTTCCCACGGCGCTTGAGAGGTTATTCATATTCTGATATAGTTTTAAAGATATTCAACAGAGCGGGGCGATGCTGAAAATTCCAGTTTTTTAACATAACTTAATATTTCGCAGGCCTTTAAATTTTTCTTGCTAACCTTCATCAAGATCTGAAAAATAGTTGATTGATAAAACTAATTTTCAAGGACAGGGAGACATCGTTGAGTTGCTTTCTTAAAAAGCAGGGACAACGTAAAGAGAATTTTTAAAGATAGTTGTGAATACTTTCAAGTGCAAATTGAAACCAAGGAATCGACTTTCAAACAAAATGTCATCTTTAACCAACCTACAATTTTAGAGGAAGAAAGAAATTGATGTTCTGACAACCTTTGACAACTATTTTCGAGATGAAGTATTTTGTTTTCTTTGTCTGAGCTAGACCGTAGTACAGGCATGTTTGTTTCAAAAAAACCAATAAACAAAAATAAAAACACACCAGAAAAGAAAACGGAAAGCAAAAAAATCAAAACAGAAAAATATATACAAAGATGGGTCTGAAAACATCATGCGAAAAATCCCTTGGGAAACTAAAAAAAAAAAGAAAATAGGAAAAATCCTCGTCGATGTGAAAACAATACTATTCGTGACACCTTGGGTCAGGGTCGAATTTACAATTAAGATTTATTTATCTCTTTACTTTCCATTTAAGATTTTGATAATAATAGTGCGGCTTTGAAAAGAAATATTCAACGAAAAGTAGAGAGAAAAGGATTATGCGAACTTCCCTAACAATAATCATGTTATGGTTCTCGTGGTGCGCCCATTTGCGTTCATGACTGCATTATTACAAAGAGAAATAGTGAGGAATAAAACTGAAAGAAAACTTATTCCTAAACCTACCCTAACTACTAAACAAATCAAAATACTACGTGAAGTCATGCTTCCAATGTAGCCATCGGAGTAACTCCAATCCTGCAATGGAAACAAAATCAAACATTACTAACAAGAATGGTAATATATCAAAAAATGACATAAATATATCATACCTACCTTCATAATCATCATTTAGAAACAAAGTAAGCATGATCTTACCATTCCCTCGAAAATTCTTGATGTATGAATCCTCCAGCCATTGTGCAATCTTGTCGTGATAAGGGTCATAATGGCATGGGCACTCGAGTGTAAGTAAGTTTGAAAAACTTGTCAAGATTATGAGGAAATGAAATAACCATCAGCCAAAGCTGAAGTGCCCCATTCTCCTGACAATTCTCTAAGTGTTTATTAATTTCTTCACATGGAGGATCTAAAAGGAATATGTCATGCCTACTTCTAAGATACTTAGGTAAAAACAAAGCAAGCACAACTTTATCTTTATTATGAATATTTTTTATATGTGAATATTCAAGCCATCCTAAGATCCTATCACAAAAATGAGGATGCAAACCATAACTTTGATGAAGCGAATATATCAATGGGGAACTCATCATAAGAGGATTCGTGACATCAATTAGATCATTGGTTTGAATACGTCCTTTGATGAGATTGATCATTTCAAAATGTGAAGCATAAACATTAAAATTCGAGCTAATCAAAGAACGAATATGCAACGTAGAATGTTTGATCTCCATAAGATAGAGTGCATTGTCTTTTTCAACAATAAACTGTATAAAAACATCTTGCAAAATTTCCTTTTCCCATGTGAGTGATAAAAGTGACCAAGCGTCAAATCCGATTTTATCAATGTTATGCTTGGAATTAACTTCATCAAATCTTGGCATATCGAAAGGATATGATTGTGGTGGAAAAGAGTAGGATGTTGTAGGTAAGGTATCAAGTCCACCAGAATCTAAGAAGAGATCAGGATATAAAGAATAAAAGGAATCATAAATAAGCACATGAAAAGAATCTCTTGAGCTATGATATTTAACAGTGGTATTCTCAAGACATTTCTCTTCACTTTCTTTAAAACTCTCACTCTGTTTTGGTGACAAATTCCTCAACATAATATGAGCATCTAGATTTGCCTTCTGTATGATAGATAATTCAAAACTTACGTGACAAACATCTAGTCTTTCCTGTGGATAAAGTACATTTTGAGGATGAAGGTTTAAGGTTTCTCCTTCCAATTGCATATCTTCTTCTCTAATCATTTTCATATCAATGTTAGAATGTTTAAGATGATTTTCGTCACTTAAGTGTTCTTCAATGACTGAGTTTAAATATTGATTAGAGCATGAGTTACAAGAATGATGATATTCACCTCGACCAAGAATAAAATCTTCTTCTATGATGGTCGAAAACTGAAAATATAATGATTCAAAGGAAAACCCAGTTTGGTTGTCGATAAGAACCTAGTCAATAGATTCTACCTCCCTTGCTTGTTCAAAATTTTCGGATGGATTATGTTAGCTCCCAAAATGAATCATACACTATGGTTTCATTTTGTAGGTGATAGAATGGTCATCTGTAGTTTTCTCTATTTGTTTTTAATTTCTTCTAGTGTTAAAACTTAGGTTTTAAATTCATGCCTTAGAAATAAGTAGATCCATAAAGGTATTTTCTATAAAATTTCATGAAAAGACTTTCAAACAACTAACACATGTTGCAAGGTTGATGATTAGCTGGTGAAAGCGGTAAGTTTCAATGGTTAAGGAGTACTTTCCCGCAGACAGCTAGCTGGTGAAAGCACGAAACACATGTTTTTCCTCCACAATTTCAGAAATCAAAAGATGACACACTCGACACACATCACATAATCATTATGAGGCACTGATGAAAGAAAATGATGATGATGATTCTGTTATGCACGTCTAAATCGGATATCATAACTGATCATGTTCGTGAATGCATGCTTCAACAATGATGGCGTTGGAGATGACGAATTCACATTCATCATCACAGGTAAAGGAGTAGTACTACTCAGCCGGCGAAATCAATCAACACTTCATATTTTGAACACGCATTGTTCACAGGAAATATGTTATGGTTTTGATATTTGAATTGGAAACATCGAGAGTTTTCACCAACGCCAAACCTTGGCTCAATCAGGAAACTATCGTGACATTGTTTGCAAATTGTCTAAGGTTCGAGTTACAGATGGCAAGGAAACGAAGCGGTTTATTACTGAAGAAAGAATTAGACAGCCTGTCTTTTTTACAGTCACATCCAGATGTGCAAAAATGTTTCTTAGACGCAGGCTCCATGGGTTATGTTGAAAATTTATAGAATGGTTGCCACCAAACAATAGCTGAAGCGTTTGCTAAATCATATGATGGAAAAAAAGCCAGTGTGGGTTCTTTAGAAATGATAGTTGATGAAGTTGCCATTGCCACAGCAACCATCTTACCTAGATCAGGCCAGAGCTGGTTTAAGACAACAATAAACAAGAATCTGAATTTCAGAGCATATCTTATGGCAGAATTCAGAAATATCAACTGGAAGAAAAGCATGTTAGTTTCTCATCTGGAGGACGAATGGCAAGACCTCTTCAAGGGAATTCAACTCTATATAACCTCAGAAGGTAGATAAGATAAGTTGATTCTATATCATTTCAAGCTCTTAGATCATTTCATAGGGGAAAATCTCCTGAATTTACCTTTCTTCTTTCACAAAATCCTAACCAAAGTATGTAAAAAGATTAGGGATGAACCTCTAAGTATGAAAAACACTCTTTGTCATTTCGGCCTAATCAAATTGATAATCCTAGAAGAACTAAGACAAAGAGGAAGGACTTGGAAAAATTTTCTTTTTTGGGAAGGCTTTGAGACCCAAACTCAGCCCATGAATGAGCAGAAGAAAGATGGGAAAAATCAATTAACTCCTCAGAGCAGCTCGAGGAGGAGGAGAGCTCTTCTAGGACCACCAGAGGATAGGATTTCCAGTATAAAGTCTCAAAGATCAAAGAAAAAATTAGATTTTGAAACCACTTCAAAGCAGCCTACAGTAAAGAAGAAAAATATTCTTAATCTACCATACACTGACTCAGAAACAGAGCCAGAGAAAAAAGATGAAAGTCCAACCATTAAAATCCCTGAACAATCCATGGAATTTGCACAAGACTATGAGACCTTTACTCCCATTAATGAAGGTGAAACATTAAAGAGAAAAAAGTCAAAGAAATCACAAAAAATCAAGCAACTAAAGGAAGTGATTGCTCAACATGAAGTTTTGGAAAGGGTAATCAAGGCAAGATACAAATCTTTGTCTGACAATTTCGTAGAGACAAATGTAGCATTTGAGAAGCTGGCTCGTGAGAGTGTCAAAGAAAAAAATAGAAAGAAGAAAATCACCAAGGACTATAACAGTTTATGGTGGTTAGCAAAACACCTTAAGAGGAAAATTAAGAAATTGAAGCAGAAGCATAAGTCGCATCCAGATCTACAGGTACTGGCCCAGGTTGTTGTGAATATGTAGGGAGATAAATCAAAGACACACTAAGTTTTTGGTAAAAAAATAGTTTTGGAGGTGGAAGTTTCCTTTTTGGCCAAGACAAAACTTTTACCAGTGCAAAGGGTAAATTTACAACTAGTTAACTGGTGAAAGGCAGAACTTTCACCAGCTAACCAGCAGATCATAAGGCGAATTAGCTGGTGAAAGCACACAAATAAATTTTTGAAATCTAAGCTGGAGCAAGTCAATTTTCAAGTATTAAAAGGGGTTAGAGAGCATCAAAGGATTAACCACTTGATCAAGAAACACTCAGCATCAGAGATTCGTGGAGATTTTGAAGACCAAATGCTAAATTGGTCACCTAAAGTTTCAATTATGGTTAGTTAAAGAAGTCCAGCTACAGAAGACAAGTTCCTTTACCTTTCCATGACACAACAGAGTCCTAAAGTTGATGAAGTACATATGTCAAAGACTGATATAGAAGACAGTTCAAGTTCTAGGAACTAGTCTTTGTTTATTGATTGTATTAGTTAGTTTTATTTTCTATTTTTAGATATAGATCCAAGTTTTTAGGATCTTAAAAACTGATTGTAAAAGGCTATAAATGCCTATCTTTTCTAAGAGATAAGGGTTCAAACTGGGAATACATTTTGGCTACTGTATAGACTCTTATTGGATAATAGAAATTACAGTCTCCTTTTGCTTTCAATATCAGAAATATTCATGCATCTTGTTTCTGTACTTTATTTCAGTTTATCTTATCTTTTAAAGACTGTCATCTCTTTATTAATATCATAGACTGGAAGTGAATGATTTCTTACTACCTTGCATTAAGCCCTACACCTATTTGTATTTGGAAATCAAGATTAGTATTCTTCATCCTCTCCTTTAAAAAATATCTGGTCTGATTATTGTTTTCTAAAAGCACTGTTTCATTTGAATGTATGATGAGTTGTCTATTACATTAATCATTGAGTGATCCTATTGTTCCAAGCATATCTACACATTATATTCTTAAGTTACCAAGAATTCTTAGCCGAAAACCCTAAGAAGTTTCTTGGAGTGATAACAAATTGGCATCGTTGCCGGGGAAAACAAAATTTAAGCTCTGCTTTCCTGGGATACGACATAGATCTGATCTTTGATGATAGACAAAGATTATACATTTTATTGGTTGTAATTATCTATCCGTAGACTCCACAAGTTCATCCTGGCTCCAAACAGGATCAGTACTAGGGCGAATCCACAAGAATCACCTATCACACTAGTGCCCAATCCAGAACTAATTCTCAAAAGAGGAAAGACAATTCAGGGTCAAGCTTCAAATTCAGATACAGAAGGTAATCCTCTCTTTAGTTCTGGAAAATCTACTACAGAAAAATTTGAATTGTTTTCCAAGAGTGCTGATGAAAAACAACTGTAACTACTGTAGAAGAACAAAGTCCTTTTTATCAACAGGAAAATAGCAATGATGTTGAATTGACAGATTCAAAATTGGTTGAAAAAGTTTTTAATACTTTAGAAAGAAATCATAGTTCTTCCTCTCTTGAGTCTTTCCATTCACAGTAGAAAGAATATCATTTAAACATCTATACTAGCCTCCTTGTTGTTGAACATCTTCTTCAAGAGCTGTCTGCTAAAGGTGAAGAAAACTTAGTTGAACAGCTTGCAAATTTTTACAGAGCCTCATATCAGACCTCTTTCCCACTAGAAGATTCACCTCCTTAACATTCCCCCAGTGTTGAAGAGTCAAAGAAGAAAGTATCACCTCTCTCACCCCTGATCATTATGGTTTCACCACATCCTTTGACTAAGATGCAACAAATCCTAGCTGCTAGGTATGCGCCACTTATATTGCCAAACCCAGTATCAGCTATGCCGACAGGAGACTATCATAAGTATATGCCCAAATTCACAGGTGAGGACGATGTGTCTGCTGAAGAACATATTGAGGCTTTCTACAGTTATGTTGAAAACCTTAATATTGAGGAGGAATATGTTTGGACACGAGTTTTTGTCCAAAGCTTAGATGGCCATGCTAGGAAATGGTTCAAAGAAGTCCCTGCTGATTCCATAGATGGAATTGAGAAATTGGTTGATACCTTCTTGAAACACTGGGGTGGTAGAAGAGATTTTGTATACTATATCACAGAATTTGGAAATCTAAGGAAACAAAATGGTGAGTCAGTCTCTGATTTCACGAAAAGGTTTAACTGGATGTACAGTAAAATACCAGCAGAGATAAAACCTTCAGATGCTTCTGCCAAAATCACATATTCTTATTCTTTTGACTCAGAGTTTTGTTTATTGTTGAGAGAAAGGAGGTCACCTACACTATCTCTGATGCAAGATGTTTCCCTTGATGTGGAATCAAATGTTTTAGCCTCTCAAAAGCTAAAGGGAAATTTTGATAGGAGAAGGCCAAGAAATGAAGCTTCTTCTTCATCAAGTGCTGACCCAAAGTTAGATAAAATGGCTAAGATGTTAGAGTCTCTAACTTCTGAGATATCTAAGCTCAAGATTGAAAATAAGAAACCTGTAAAGGGAAGGGGCACTTATGATTATGCAGGTAGAAACCCAAATCAAAATCCTAACAACTTCAAAAGAAATAATCAGCCAACGCAGATTTTGCAAAGAGAAAAGAATCCTACTAAAGATCAGAGAATAAAGGCTCCTCTTCAGAATGTCAGATGGATGAAGATGAAGGTGATTATCAAGAAGATGGAGAAGATAATATTCACTGTGTTGGAGAAGAAACAACGAAATCTTATCTGACACAACACGACTATGAAGAGGCATTGATCACTGAATAGACAGAGGATAATTCTGCTAATGATGGCATTTTTACGATGGAAGATAAGAACAGATATAATCTCCAATCTAAGTCTGATACTGCCCAACAGAACGCACCAGCCTCTCCCAAAAAGAGCACAACCCATGTTAAGAAAAATGATCAGACATTAGAGAATCAACAAACAAATCCCTCAAAAGCAAAAGCATCAGCTCCTCCCAAGAAGACTGTTGCCCCTGTCAAGCAACAAATTTTGAAAAGTCAGACCCCTGTTGAACAACAAAGCATTCAGAAAGCTCCTTTAAATGAGGTAAAAGTCTCTGATAAAGTTCCATATTCTTTTAATTTTGAGGCTGAAATACAAAAAATTAAAATTCCCATTCCTCTGGTTGAGTTAATGAAAAATGAAACGTTCAAAAAAGATATCCTCAAAACTTTGGATCCCAAATCTATATCCCCTTCTGCTAATATTCTCAACATATATGATGAAAATCCAACCATTACTTTGGGCCAGATGATAGAAGATAGAGATGAAAGTTGTCCTCCTTTTTACATCTCTCTAAATATTCATGAGAAAACATTACATAATTGTTTGTTGGACTCTGGTGCTTCTCACAATTTAATGCCAAAGGCGGTCATGGATGAGCTTGGGCTAGAGATCACTAAGTCTTACCACGATCTTTTCTCTTTTGACTCTCGAAAATTCAAACGTCTCGGAATGATCAAGGAATTGGTTGTAACTTTAACCCAAGCATCCATGAAAACTATGGTTATGGATATAGTAGTGGCATACATCCCATCTAAATTTGGATGTTTGTTATCAAGATCATGGATGAAGAGGCTAGGTGGAACTCTTCAAATGGATCTCTCCTATGCTACTATCCCTGTTTTTGGAGGGGTAAATAGAAGGTTATATAGGGAATCACAGCTGGAATATGTAATCAGTGACGAACAAAATCCATCCAACCATCCTATCTATTCTGTCGACATAGGTATGGGATCTTGCATTTTACAAATTGATGATTCATTAACAGATGCATTGCTTCTTAGAAAGCCCGCAGTTCAGTCCACAGAAGTAGCAGAGGATTATCTTTGGACCATGTTATTTGATGGCGCGTGTACCAAAGAATCAGTAGGAGTAGGAGTGGTATTGATTTCCCCTTCAAAGAAAACTTCCCACTTGTCCTTTAAGCTTGATTTTAAAGTGACTAACAATATTGCAGAGTATGAGGCACTGCTCCTGGGGTTAAATGCAGCCAAAGAGATGGAGATTAAAAAATTATATGTTTTTGGAGACACAGATTTAATCATTCAGCAAGTAAATAAGTCCTTTCAAGCAAAACATGTCAGGCTGAAATCATATAGAGACGATGATCAGAATCTGGACCAGGGGTCAAAAATTTGGTCAATTTTCAAAGTGCTCGGAATGCGACGAAAACGGTTCCATTGCGTCCGTCTCGTTCTCCTGATTCCGGCGGTATATTTATTTTCGCAAACGGATTCCGTATGGAGAAGTTATCGCGATCTGTTCGCCGAGCCAAACAGGCAAAAAAAAAATGATGTTGACTGTACCTATCCATACAGTCCGTACGACCCACACGTGGAAGTGACATGGCACGATGGTACACCCGTGGCAGCTGATGTGGTGACCCTACTGACGTGGCAATCACTGATTGGGTGACAACTGAACGAGTAATGTTTGGACACGTGGCACATTTAAGCGTATGGAAAGCTGCCACGTGGCCCAATGAAGGGCTACCACGTGGCACCCCGAGTTTGGCTATTTGGTCGTTTAAAAGTTATATGGAGGCCGTGTGGTTCGACCCCCAGACCTCCCCTCCGTTGAGCACTTTAACATATGCCAACCTGCCAACGTGCCACGCGTTGGCTTTTATATAACATATGGAAAAAAAATTATATGAATTTACATGTTGTATTAACCGGCGGGGGGTCGGGCTGGGGCTTAGCCCCAGCCCGTGGTCACCACTTATAATATGACCGTCCGTTTATTGTGCGCGTGTGGGAGGAATTTTGAACGGGCCCACGGTTCCATATATTACATATGATCACATTGTTATATGCCACATGACCATTCCTTTGTCAATTGGCGCGCGACATTTTGGTAATATGAATGTGTTAATAAACGGTCCCATTGCATTACCATATGACCCCGCATATTATTTGGCGCACGGGGTTATGTTATATATGGTTTTATATGTATAAAAACACGCGGTAAATGTGTGTGGGTTAAACCCCCGGTTATGTGCGTTGACATATAACCACAATTGCAAAGAAATGCGCGCGGGGCTTTATAATTGTTAGCCCGTGGTTTTGTTTTTTTGGCATTATATGACCACAGTTAATAAATGGCACGCATTTTGGATTTCATTTTGGGTTTTGTTTTATGTTTGAAACAGTTAATGAACCACGCCCGCCACATGTCAAGACCTGGTTCAACCTTTCAAACAGTTGGCCCTTTTTGTGTGCGGGATGTGGCCACATGGCCCCATGCGCCCAACACCTCCGTTCTTGGGGGCTTTATTCCGGGTAACTGTTCGACAAATTGGTGCATTTTACGGGGCACGTGTTTGTGGTGGGTTTTGTGACCGAAAACGCTGAGAAGCCAGGATTACTTTCCCAGAGGTGTGAAATGGCGAACAGGAGACAGCAAGCCTGAAGGGGAAAAATGGCAGAATGCATAACTTCTTGAGTTTTTGACCAAATTAGGTGTTGTAAAAGCCCAGCTAGGGGTTTTTGGACGTTCTGAGTCCATTGGTGATGTTTTCACAGGCATTTGGAGACTTCTAATGAAGGTTTTTAACCATTGAATTTTGAGGAAGCTCCAGGAAGCTTGAAGCCCTCATTGTTTGAGGCATTGCTCAGATGAGCACATATCCATTTTCTAAGACTGATTAGTCATTTTTGACTGATTATTATGATCTGAACACATTGGGATAGGTTTCAGATCCATTGGAGGACTTCTACAGGTATTTTTTCTCCATTGAAGCTCAGGGAAGCTTGGAGGCCACTTGTAGAAGAGGTCATTGCTGGATGAGACAAGATCCATTTGCAGAGTTCTTATAGTCAAATTTGTGGTTTTTATGTATTCTCATCCCAATGGTACAGTCTGTAAATCCATTGGAGTTGATCAGCAGCTTGTAAAGAGCATTTGACAAACTAATCCCAAAGAGCCAAGTCCATTGAAGGAGGCTCAAGGAGATGTAGCCCAGAGAGGGGTGAACTCCTTTATCATCTTGCTATTGTTGTGAGTTTGTTGTGTTATTT